>BCJK01000002.1:882013-1114311 GCA_039545395.1 Filobasidium uniguttulatum | reverse complement strand
CACACACACACACACACACACACACACACACACACACACACACACACACACACACAACACACACAATCGATGCACATAGGAACTGGAGAGTACGATTCTCTACCCTACGAAGAGTCATCCAAAACGGCGGGCAACGCCGCTCGATGTGAGCCCAAAGTCGTCCTCATGACCAACGCCCCACTCAAATGCGTTTTCACACCACAGCTGTAGAAGGATGGATCGTCATGGTGACAAACGTACATGAAGAAGCATCCGAAGAGGACTTGACGGAAATGTTTGCCGATTATGGCAAGGTGATGAACCTGCATCTCAATTTGGACAGACGAACGGGTTATGTAAAAGTGCGTGTGTGCTGTTGACCCTCCCTCGGCTCGGAATCATACGAGTCCCCGTGCTGATTCGACAAGGACACGTCTTGCCGGGTGTTTTTTTGTTTTTTTGTTTGACTGTTTGACTAGGGCTACGCGTTGATCGAGTACGAGCACCGAGATGAAGCAGACAAGGCCATTGCTGCATTAAACGGCCAGGAATTGTTGGGTCAAGTCGTGAAATGGTGCGTTCCGAGTCGGGTTAGTCTTGTGTGGTTTTGGGAGTTGACCCCTACTTTTGAATGGACAGTGATTTTGCCTTTACGCGGCCTCCTGCAGGGTATCGAGAGCCGGGCGGCGGTCGAGGTGCTGGTGGCCGGAATGGCGCTTCATAACGCGCCTTGTAACACACTAGAGTGGCATGAATGGTTATTACAAGGTCGGCGTTGAGCAGCGTCGTGGAATCATTGTGTACAGAGTGTATTCAAGACCGAGTGAACAAGAGACGATACTACCGCTGCACTACACACTCTGTTGTGTAGCCGAGTACAAGTGGCTGAGAGTCAAAAAGGCACCGCTTGAGAGAGTGTCTAGCCACTCATTGTGATAGTTGACTAGTGGCATCCACCAAGTGACCATTGCTGTTGACCATGGCAGGTTGACTAGATGACATGAACAGAGTCTATTCAACCGCGCAAGTGTGGATGCGCCTAGTGTGTCGTCTGAAACATGGACGACCGACGATTCGAGTGACAAGTGACAAGTGCCATTGATAAGCCACACGCGAGTTGTTGCCTGGTTGCTGTGTAGACACTGACATGGACTAGAGTGACTAGAGTAATAGACTAGCATGGACTAGAGTAGACTCGTAGATTAGCATGAACTAGAGGTACTAGTAGAGTAGAGTAGACTGGCACGTCGGTGGTGGAGCCGGCGGAAACAAAAGAGCCGACATGGAATCGATGCAATGGATCTGATCATCCAAGTGACAAGTTTGCCTCAAAGTATCATGGCAGACGTATATCCACGGCAACCAACGGCAAGAGGAAAAAGGCAAATAACAGTGACAATAGATTTGCATAGAGGGAATATCTCCATCGAGTCGATACCGTAGTCTATACCAGTAGCAGTGACCGGGTATTGGATGACGGTGGAACGCCGTACACAGGAGAGCGAAAAAAATCCAGTGAAGAGTTTATGAATTCACCATTTAACCATCCTGTCCTGTCATCTCTCTGTCTGTCACCCCTCTGTCATCTCTCTCTGTCTATTGTCACCCACGTTGGTTATCAAGCATCCCAATCATCTAATACAACGACGACGACGACAACGCGCGCGTTATCGCTGTTCCAAGTGAAACCATTTCATCCGTGACGGGGGTGGCAACCGTGAAACCGACGACGACGACATTCGTATATATATACATCCCCACTGGACAGTTGATTTGAACCATTGGATGCAACCAACCTCTTGATCCAGAGTGTGGACGATGCAACATTTGGATCATCCATTCACTACGCCCGTTCAACAGAAGCAATCTCACAAGCATTCACCACCGCCTCTCCTCGTACCGGCACCACGACAGAGCCGTAGTAAACAGAGACCACCTAAATCTTCCCTTGCTTTACAAACCATTCAAGCCGGACTTCCCTCGCCTCGTCTCTTTGTGGACATTGAGTTGGTCGAGGGTACGCAAGATATCATGTCACACGATAACTCGAGACCAGACAACGAGTGGGTGACGGGAATACCGATGGACGGATTTCAATTGGCCACTAGCCATGACCCCTTTGCGAGACCAGAACCTGCCATAGAGTGAGTCGACGTGAATCCCTTGAGCCAATCAACCCCTGCTGACTTTCACCCGCTCAGACATTTGCCAAAACGTTTGGGATCTCCCTTTTCATCTGCATTCGCCGCTCGACAAGCGTATCCAAAAGTGCCACAGCTGTATAAGATCAAGGCAGCGGCAGTCTCGACAGACGACCCCTCGATGATGCATACGCCCATCCTCGCAACCACCCCATTGACCGCATTCAGTGGCAGTACCTTGTCTCCTTCGCCCTACTCTCCGTGCTTTCCTTTTACACCCGATGCCACCAAGGACTTTGGTCAAGCTCATACAACTACCCCACCCATCCATTCCGGCTCGCCTGCCGCAGGGCTGGGACCCTGGTCGCCCTTTAACGCTCACCCTACCAAGCATTCAAACCGCGCACCCTTGATTGGACTCGGAATCATGACACGGGATCTCGACAAGCAGAGCATGTCGTGGACAAGAGGCAAGCAAACCCATGGTAAGCTCAACCTCGGTCTCACCTCGCACACACACATCATTGGCTAATTCGTTTGCACAGGTACACTCGATTCCCACGACTCTAGTTCCGAGGATTTGACCCCCACCGACAAGCGATACGCCACTCGAACGCGTCCTCGAGCTTTGAAACTGGGCGGCGGCGGCGGCAGCGGTGGCGATTCACGTTCGACCACGCCCACCACCCCCTTGACAGCCCAGTCGTGCAACTTACGCACTGGTCACAAAAATGTGCCTCTTTCTCAAGGTTCACTCAGGCTGTGGTCTGCGCCTGCCCATTCACAGTCTACCCCTGCCCACGCACGCTCGAGTCCTGCAGAGCCTCCAGCTTCCGCACCGCTCGAAAGTGGCAAGACGTCGAGCACAAGACTGGCACTGAAAAGACTATTGCACAAGACATTGAGCCCTCGTTCGACAAAGATAGGGGGCCACCATGGCAGTCAAAAATCGTCTACACCTCCCGAGTCCATCTTGTCTGGCAAAGCGTGTCTTGAAGCACAGGCATTACCCACTCGGCCTACCCAAGAACTCGACAACAACACGGCCTTGCGCTCGCCCCCAGCCACACCGCTCAGTATTCGGCGATCCCCTGGTCGTCGCAAAAGTTGTGGCGAATCTGGTGTTTGGTACCATGGCCCTAGCTCCCCATCGTGTTCTCCGTCACCCCACAGAAGAGGAAAACTCGCAAGAACAGACAGCGAGACGCTCTTTCCTGGATCTCCCCCATCAAAATCAAGCTCCCATGGGCTACTCGAGTCGATTCAACAAGATGACTCGCACGGTTCATGGTCGTGGGAACACGAAGAGATGTCTCTTTTTCCACAGACACCCACCCCTGACAAGAGGACATGTCGATTCGATCGAGCTTTAGCCACCGTTTCTCCCTCGACGTCTTGCTGCGACACGGAAAGTAACGTCGACAGCGTCGTATCCACGGATGCCAGTTTGGCTGGCGGCTGCACCGACCTAGAAGAATCCGAAGCATCCTTTAGCTCATCCCCGATCCTCGAAACGCGGTATCTGAGCGCTCGAGAAACGAGACCCGTAGGCCACCTCGATAAACCCATGGCAACGCTTGACATTCATGGTCTCGACGACGACGACGACGCTGGTTATCTCCGTGAGCGTCACATGACAGACTCGAGTGAATCGAACTCAATACACCCCATGCCCCAGACGTACACTGGCCCCACGAATGGCACCACCGGTTTGAACCACGCCAGGATCAGTTTTGAAGATGTGCGCAAGGGATCGTGGAGCTCGGAAGACGATGAGATTCGTCGTCGACAAGAGAGGATCAAGACATTGGCCCGACTCGAAGGCACAGCCTAGTGCGGCGGCCACTTGCCCTCCCCCTTTTGGCAACAAAAAAAAAAGCCTGATTGAACCCGTGTGAATAAGACGATGGGTAGCGCCGTGTCCTTTTTTTTTCGTTTTTTGTCTTTTTGATATTCCCCATGTAGCGACATGATCTCGTTTGGATTCCCAATGTACCTTGTATGAGTTGCCTCACTGTCCAGAAGGGAAAAACATGTACAGTACCGTGTGACTTATTTCCGTGTATCCCGGCCTTGATATCCTCGATATTCCCAGGCAACAGGTCTAGTCGATACCACCTAGATCAACATGTCGTATGGGTTACATTTTTTGACCGGGAAAAAAACCCCTTGTCCATGGGCGCACGGCCCTTGAACATGCCTCTCCCGGAAATGTGGTTACATGTCCTAATCATCGAGCACCTCTATACCTTTTTGCTTGCCCGCTGTAGAGCGCTGCGTGAGGTGTGAGCGAGAGGAGGGAGAGGCTCGAGGGTTGACGATCACTGTGGTAGACGTTGCTTGCGTATCGGTCTCATTCGACGCTCTGGCGGCCTCGGCTTGTCGTGGAATAGTCGATGTCGATGATGTCGATGTCGATGATGATGTCGATGATGATGTCGATGATGTGGCAAGACTATACATTAATGATCCGACTAACCAGGAGGAAACAACACGATCAGCATTCCAAGATACGTGTTTAACAAACTTGAGCAAAAAAGAGAGGCTTTAATTACCCAAGACCAAACTCGCCCCTAGGACGAGACCCGTGTTGAACCCGCTTCCGTAAAACCACACGGATATGCCTAGACTGACGGCTTTACGTATCGTCAAGATCAGATTGACGCTGACCGACGAGACTTTCTAGGGGGACGAATTTTTCCAGTGTCAATCAGCATCCCCTCTTTCGATCTCTCGTGTGGGAAAATAAGAAGAGCAGCGACTCACCGATGTCAACCGGTTGACTCCCGTCACACATGCGCCCTGGGTGCACGTATTCAGAGCGAGGGCGATCCAAGCGGAAGGGATCCCCAAGGCGAGCGTGTTTGAGGTGTGCGTGCCCGTGGGATATTTGGAGGGCATGACCCCGAATGGCATCGGGATTCGGAGCATGGCGGGAGGTGATTCCGAAATGACGGCCAGGTCTTGGGGGAAAGTGGAGAGAAACGGGAGGAACATGGGAAGAGCTAGGGCGTGCTGTGTGTGTGTGTGTGTGTGTCAAACCATGGTCCAGTCATGAGAGAGATTGCAAACAAAAGCACGACAAGAACAAAACCCTCACGCTGTAGAATATAGATTCTTGCCAGACAGCACCGCCTCTCCCATACCGCTTGTACGTCTTTTCTTGAAACAATCCCATAAACGCAGAAATGACGAGGGCGAGGGTCAAGACGCCGATCCCCAACATGTATTGAATGTGGTCTGAAAGCCCAGAGTCCCCGTCGTCTTTGCGGGTCTGCCCGGCGGCATCCTTTTGGATGTGGGGAGGTCGACTACTTGACGGTTTCGGAGGGGCGGACATGGTGGCGATCATGATGCCTGCCGTGACGAGAAAGACTGATATCTGATGAACAGGGATTTCAGTTTTAACAATTCAAGAGAGAGAAAGGGGCGGGAGGAAGCTCGAGGACGATACTTGCCACTTGCAATCCCGTGTACTTTTTATTCGCGGCCAACCATCCGATCAACATGGAGACACATAGGCCTCCGGATCGAAAGATGATGTGAATAGGGACTGGCACCTGTCTCCGCACACAATCATTTAAATACTGACGCCGGGCAAGATTTGAAAGGGGGACTGGGCGCAGGGGCTCACCTTGAGACCGAAAGCGTAATTGTTCAACCACGAGACTGCCAGAAACATGACCACTTGACCTGCCCATCGCTGAAGAGGCACGACCCTAGGTTTGAACGTGGGGATCCAGCTCTTGCCCTTGAAGTGGACTTGGGTGGAAAGGGTTTGGCAAGTCACATAGAAGAATTGGATAAAGGTAAGAAAGGTGCCTGTGTGTTGTTTCCCGAGACCTTTATCCCATCAGCTCCGGCCGGCGGTTGAATCAAATGTCGTTATCGACAGTGGGATCTCACCGGCGTTGGGATGTGTCTTGAGCACTGCTTCTAATGCGAATACGTTCCTGGGAGGTTCACGAAAAAAAGAAATAGAAAGAGCATACGACACACGTTGGGCTAACATGAGCGGTCGAGGGGAAACCACCATGTCGGTATGTGTGCAAGACTTACGAACAGCATCCTCCAAAGACCAAGCCGAGGACAGCGATCCAATCAAGGGCAGAGCTGTCTCCTGCCAGAGCGGCAGCAGCAGACTCGGTCGCCATGATCTGGCCGGGAGTTTGAGCACTTGTTGGATCTCGAGTGAGAGATTGACAAGGAGAGTCACTGAGTTACCTGGTCCCCATATCACCCCTGTAATCGATGAATCATGATGACGTCTTTGCTGAGCGAGCAGCGATGATCGAATGATATCGACAACAAACGAAACAAACAAAACCACTCTGTACACTGCCGTGACCTATTCATCACAGCACCGCACTTGCATACCACAGCGCCATTCACCAGTACAATGGGATATTCATGTCCCCTACAAAACTTGACAAATCTAGATGACTCGTAGTCTACAAAGAAATCCCCGTATTATTCCCACGCCTGCTACGTCTTGTCGACATATCCGTCTCTATGCAGGGACATAGTCATTTCTGGGAGGCGCTTTACTTCTCATTGGTTGGGCGCCAGTGTTTATTGGCACAACACCTTTGGGTCCTGGACCTGGTGCAAAGACTTGACGCGGGAAATGGCCGCCGACTTCTGGTGGCGGCGGTGGAGGAGGGACGGCCTTGTTGACGCCGTTGAGCCCGTTGGCAGCATGTGGGCCCATTGGATGTTGTGCCTGTTGTCTCGATCCCCCTGTCGTTTCAAACATCAAGGCGCCAGTGTCGGGTACCATCATGCCATTCGTTGTTTCCTCGACGGTGTGTCCTGGACGAGCCATTGGATGCCCTGATCGACCGTAGCCAGGTATGTTGTGGGATTGTGGCCTGTACCCATGATGAGCACCATGATTCTGCAACTGACGATATTGATTCCTTGCAGCCGCCTACAATGATTGGGAAAAAACGTTGTCAGCGTGTTGGTTCGATCATTTTGGACCCTCGAACCTAGACTCACCCCAATCTGTGCAAGGTCGTCTCTGATCTCCTCATTGGCCAGCGTCGAGATGGTAGGTCCACTCTCCCATGCAAACATCCGATCATCTGCATCTTGCTTTGTAGCCAGCTTTGGGGGGAGTGTTCGAGGAGGCGGACGGATACTTTCATAGTCTGCCTTGTCCTTGTCCAACTTGCGTTTCTTTCGAGAGTTGGATTCGTACTCTTGTCTGACCAGAGTGTCCTTGGCGTCCTGTGGATACGGGAGGCCAAAGAGGGGGGTCAAGATCAACGTCAACGTGTGCCGGAAAGCCACCAACAACCCAATGCCAGAGTAGACCTACCTGCCACCACGACATGACCGCAGACTTGTCAGTCTCTCTTACGCGAACCAACTCGAGCTCATTCTGTTTCACTCTCAACTCGGCGAGACGAAGCAAGTTTTCTCTCCGATCTTGGAGGATTTGGTGTAGATGAAGCAAAGATGGATGTGTTCCTAAACAACGGCATCTCATGCGTCAGAAGGCGAGGGTAAAGCAGGCAATATGGGGTCGATTGTCAAACATACCGTCAGCAATGACATCCTCTTCCCGGCTGAGTTCATTCATCCGTTCGACATATAGTTGGTCTCGTAATGCCGAAAACTTGACTTCAATTTGCAACAACGCCTGAAGAGCTTCCAGAGTCGTTTGCGGTGTGGCCGAAGAGAGGTGATTTGTGATCAAGGATGACGTAGTCGGAAGGGTCTGGGCGGCGTTCGAACCTGTCGACGGACCTGTCGTACCAGATTTCGACTTGGACGAGCCTGGAGATCGCACAGTCTGGTCTTCGCGGTTCGTCTCAATTTCTTCGTCTTCCCCTTCTTGAGCCTCGACATCATCTTCATCTGCTTGCTTTTCTTCATCCTCATCTTCTTTGGCATCCACGTCTTTCTTGGCCATGGCCTCACTTTCCTTTCTCACCGCATCCTTGACCAACATGCCTTCTCCGCCCTCATCTTCGTCCTCTTCTTCATCTTCTGTCAATGCATGGTCTGCATCGGTATCACCTGCCACCGAATCCTCGGCAGGCGCACCTTTTTTGCGTGGTGCTTTTGGAGGTGAATAAGGCTTTTCGCCATCCCCAACGGTAGCACCAACGCGAGGGGCTTCTCCAGTCTGTTTGACAGTGGTGGTGGTGGTGGTGGTGGTGACATTGGCACCGTCTTCGGGGGTGGCATCGACTGGTTCGGTCGTATCCATGGGCTGGGCAGTTTCCGTATCGCTATCTTCGAGTTCACTGAGCTCTCCGTCGTCATCGCCGTCATCGTCTGTCCCAAACAGATCTGCTTTTCGATGCTGAGAAGGCTTGGTCGAGTTGGTGAGTCCATTGGTGAGAGGCTGGTTTGATGAAGAACCCCCAGAGTTGGACTTTGGGTCTGACATATTCTTGGGCGGAGGCACAGAAGCACCTTCGTCAGCTTCGTCATCCTCGTCATCATCCTCGTCCTCGTCCTCGTCGTCTTGATTCGCGTTTTCCTCGTCCTCGTCTTCATCTTCGGTCAAGTCACTGCCATCGTCGTCCCCGCTTGCCAGTCCAATGTTTCTGAGCCGTGAGGGCGGTCGGACCGTGTTGTTGGTGCGCGTTGTGCTGTTAGATGTCGAACCCTTCATGTTCTTCCGGGGGGTAACATCACCGTCACCATCGTCGCTTTCACCTTCAGCGTCACTGAGAGGAATTGTGCTGCTAGAGATGGAGGAGATCGACTCGTCATCATCGTCTCGAAGTGCCGAGGCTCTACCCTTTGCATCTCCAGAGAGTGGTTTACTACCAGAGTGGTTGGCCGTGTGGTCATCCTGCAAATCTTGTCCTACATCATCGTCTTCATCATCTGTCAGAGGTTCCGATCCACTGAGTGGAGACGAAGGATCTGCTGGAGGTCGTCCTGTACCCTGTCCTGAGCCTTCATCAACTGCATCCGTAGTCGAATCGATGTCCATCGGAACAGATTCGTCAGGATTGGAAGGGGTATATTCTCCTGTTGCCGGGACTTCCGGTGCCATGTTCTTGCAGTCTTGACGCTTGTTGTGTTGTCGATATATGAGATCCAGACTTCCAAAAGATGACACAAAAAGTATTCCGACTACACCACTTGCTATCTGTTGCAGCCAGACACACCTTCAAGGTATTAGCAGCCCATTACCACTGTCAGACAATCAGCATTGGGAGCTGCCCGGTTGCATCCGCCCACTCCGCGCTCAGCTTCATATCAAGTCACGTGAGTCAGCATTGGAATTCCAAAGGGACCTCTGGTCACCAATCCGAGATTCCGGAGCGGCCGGCTTTCAGCCACCAAGTGACATTTTCTAGATCCAGAATCACGTCACCAAGATCACAGCAAAGCAACAGACGAGCACACTTTAACGCTCATACGCTCTAGTCACTTGGACTATGCTCTTGTCGGGTATCACGTGAGTTGATTCCAAAGGGGCCATCTTATGGGGGTTTCAAAGCCTTTCGCGCGCGATAACAACAACAACAACATCCATTCAGCTGGTAGTGGAAAGTCAAACAACCAAGTCAGGAATCAGGACATTCGAATGTTGACACAAGAGACATATACATCGTACCACCATGGCCAGCCTCAATGATTTGGTAGACTTGGACAGGTCAGCTCTCCAGCAAAGATTGGAGCGACACGCGGAGTATGAAGAGGATTTGGGAAGCTTGCCGGAGATCATGCCTGATAGCTTATTGGAGGGTACCGATGTTGGATCTAATGGATTCACTCGGGAAGATGATGCTTATGAATCGCCCATGGAAGATGTAGGAAAGGAGAATCAGACACCAGTAGGAGGGTTTAACACGGCAAGGTTGATCGGAAAGACAGAGGTATGTATGACAACTAGCCGACAGGCGGTGACAAGCGCAGTGACTGAATCTTGTAATGTCACTCTTGTCAGCAGATTACGCCCATGCCTCGAAGAACAGTGGCCCTCAAAAACCTGGACTCACCCAAACCTTCTGGCGATTCCCCTCTTCAACGTTCTTTTATTGTGCCACTCAACGATCAAGAACAAGAGCCATCTGACACGTTGTAGAGGCCACCTGGAGCCCTGAGACTCCAGGATAGCATAGGGAGAGAGCAGTTGAGGTGATTACATGTTGATTGTGTTTCTACCAGTAGTACAGTAAGTATTGTTTACAATCTTATGACTCAAAGGATGTGCTGGCAGGTTGGGGCAGCACCTTAACTTCCAGGACACAGCCCGCAAGCTGCGCCTGGCGCGCACACTCCCCACCCCAAAAGCTGAAAATCCATCCTTGTGTAAAGACCAAACACCAAATTGTTGAAGCAGAAGAAAAACCAAAGTTGAAGACCATTCCAGTGACTTGTAGGACAGAGAGGGGGGAAGAGCATAGACTTTGATCATGTTGAACCKTGAAGCAATATCCAGACCAGCAGCTTGGAACACTGAAGCGAACAGAACCATTGTTGAAGACCCAAAAAGACCAGAGACAAATGCCAAAAGTAGCAAGAGAGATGACCATCACAAAACATGTCCTGTCCCCATTCCTGTCTTGCTCCTGAAGTTGTCCCTCCTCAAGGGGTCGACAGCGAGCCAAGCACAGCCAATGCAGAGACCAGTAACACACAGAGCTTGAGTCAAGAGAGTTGAACCAGGTGACAATGGTGGGAAAAGCGAAAATTTGAAGTCAAAGGAGGTCTGAAAATTTGATGAAACTTGCTGATTGGTGGTAGAATGTTGTCAAAACTTGCTGAGAACTTGTAGAACAATCATTGGTGTCTTGTGTGGACGTAGAGAAGCGTTGGAGGAGACCTGGGGGACAAAGCAGGCAGTGGTTGCAGAGTGGAAGAGAGTAGCCATTTGATCAAAACTTGAAAACATGTTGACAAACAATCTTGAAGAACTTTGGGTGCTTGAAGAAGGCATCTGAGAGGCCAGCATGCAACAATTGACGGCCTTTGGACAGTCGGAAACGTTGGAGAAACACAGGGTGCTGCACAGGGGCTTGAGACGACTTGATCAAACAATCAGAGGTCCAATCTTGATGATACATGCTGGAAGCTTGACAGGTGGCAGATCCACACACTTGCAGGTAGAGRAGACGGTGGCAGAGGATCAATGGCGACAGTGTGGGAAGTGATAGAGGGTGCCCAGGTTGCTGTGTGACATCTTGATGGAGAGAAAAGTCGAAAAAAGAGCCAAAGGAGGAAAATTTTTCAAGCCTTTCTTGATGCCAATGGTCCAGCAAGCTGCGAAATCACAATGGTGTCGCCATGTAGAGGCCACCTGGAGCCCTGAGACTCCAGGATAGCATAGGGAGAGAGCAGTTGAGGTGATTACATGTTGATTGTGTTTCTACCAGTAGTACAGTAAGTATTGTTTACAATCTTATGACTCAAAGGATGTGCTGGCAGGTTGGGGCAGCACCTTAACTTCCAGGACACAGCCCGCAAGCTGCGCCTGGCGCGCACAACGTCTGGCTCTTCATCTTCGTATGCATCTAAAGACCTTCCCATATCGTCGACTCCGATGCCCCTCAGAGGGAGCATGCATCGACCTAGACATGCTTCCTCAAGCAGTCCAAGACCACTAGCCTCTTCAATCATGTCGAATACCCCTAGTCAAGGCTCCATGTCCACCATCAAACCCGCTTTTAGCGCTCGAAGAGTGTCCACCTTGAGACACACGACACGACCTACCGAAGACGCCGCCCAGGATCGCTTCGTCTCATCGCTTTCTCGCCGTGCAGCACATCAAGGCACGCAAGAGTCAGAGTACGATGATAGAAGTTTCAGTATCGCTACCATTCAGCACGCACCAAAGGATCTCGAGTCCGACTACAATGATTCCCAAGAGTTGCCAGAGTTTGACCAGTCTGATCTACTCGATCATGAAATGAGTCCGGCAGATTTGCCCAATTTGTCGTCATCTTCCACTTCCTTTACTAGGGGAAGATGGGTAGACACCCGTAAACGATATTCTCGGGTCAACAATGGCCGTCAAGAATCGGTAGAACCTCTTCCTATTCCAGACCTCCCCCCAACACTTGCGGAGCAGAGAGACGAAGTCTCACAATCTAAGGACAGGAGCCTTGACCTGCCTGTCAATGATGGCGACCTCGACGAACAAGCTTTATCGGAGATCGACAGACCGGCTTCGAATAGGATACCCTCTCTCTCGCAATCTTCGGATGCTGCCGAATTTTCCGGCTCAGAGGCATCGTCATTCCGAGCAGTCGATACACCCGAAGTGGACAATCATCCACCAACTTTCCCAGATACTGCCCAAGTCCACTCAACAGGTACATCAGCAACTCCGTCCAGA
The DNA here is from genome assembly GCA_039545395.1 of Filobasidium uniguttulatum. Taxonomy (NCBI): domain Eukaryota; kingdom Fungi; phylum Basidiomycota; class Tremellomycetes; order Filobasidiales; family Filobasidiaceae; genus Filobasidium; species Filobasidium uniguttulatum. The sequence goes on along the minus strand of BCJK01000002.1, from coordinate 1,101,879 downwards.
GACAGCAGGCAAATGCTTCTTCGTCGAAATGTCAGCCTTCGAGACGATATCAGCATGACGCCTGGAGGTCTCGGAGTGGTACAAGAAGAAAACGAGAGCTTTGAAGCAGGATCGTCCGCACCGGGGCTCCAACAACAACATGCTCAAGATATGACCTCGGCCAGCCAATTTACTACTCCCGGCGCTGCAAGACATTTATCACGATTGGAGAGCCCAAGAGATTTTTACAGTGAGATGATGCAAGATGAGATGAGCGTAGAGGACAGTCTGCCACAGCTGGCCATGTCGACGGCCAAAGATCTTGTTGACGGTTCGGTCACGCTAGATGGTCCACTGGGGCCACATAGGCACAGAATGACGAGTCAATCACCATCGATGGACGCCAACGCTTCACATGGCCACATCGGGTCAAGGGGTGTGGAGAAAAGCTTCATGAGAGATTACGTCGTGACTGCTCTCGAGGGATCGGGCCGTACACCTGCCACGGCTAGGCGGAACCGACAAAGCATGGGGAGCAATGCAAGAAGCGGAGACAGGTGGAGTGTGGGCAGTCAGGCAATGCAAGAAACACCTCGTATTCGGATGCAAGCCGATGCAAGTCCCAGACTCGACCACTCGTTGGCCCAATCTATGCGAAGGGGCGTGCTTGGATCGTTCCACAAACAGCTCGTAGGTATGCGTGCGGGGAGCGCCACCCCACAAGGAGGTTTGACGATAGGGAACCTCAGCGAGAACGAAGACGGCATGAGCAACCAGTCGTTTGTCTCAATTGCCTCATCGGCGGACCTCACCTCTGATCGTCGAGGCACTTCTTCGCGATTCAAGGGGAACACGTCTCTTCCCGGAATAGGTCTCGATGATATCGGCAGTCACGCTCATGAAGACCGAGTGCAAGCAGCAAAGATTGCCAAGCACCTTCATCACATGAACGAGCAGCTAACCATGGAAAACCAAAGACTGACCATGGAGATGAATGAGCTGAAGGGACTCGCAGAGCAACGTCAATGGGAAAAGGAAGCCGACATATCTCGAGCTGGCGATCAGTCAATGCATCAAGTGCAAGAGCTACAAAGTCAGCTTCAAGCCCAAAACCAACTCGCTCGTGACTACCAGGAAGAAATCGATACGCTGAAACGCGAGCTCGAGGAGACGATGGCTGACCAGCGGCGCCGTGAACGGGAAGCGGATACGGCAACGGAAGACGCATTGAGCGAAAAGCGAAGCATGAATCAACAGATTCAAACTCTGCAATGGGAAAAGGCTGCTGTCGAGCAAGAAAAGGAGCGCCTTCGGCAAGTCTTGGAAAGTGATGATAACGAGGAGAAGGAAAAGGCCCTTCAAATCCAAGTTGAGCAATTGGAGACTCGGCTCAGGGATATTGGAGAAGAGCTGGGCGCCAAAGACAAGAGGATTGCCGAGCTCGAAGATGCGTCAAATGAAGCGCACAGGAAATGGGCGGAACAACAGGACCAACTGACTGCCTCACAAGACCGCGAGTCTGATCGGGAGCAGCAGCTTTCCGACGCTCAGCGCCGCGTAGCGGACCTGGACGTCGAGGTCAAGCAACTCAAGGATGCTCAAGAACAAGGTCGGACGGAACGGCAAAAGCTTATCGATGATTTGGACACGTACAAGGAGGAACTCGAAAAATGTTACAAGGATCTCGATGATTGCGAAGTGGCGCTCCAGGAGGCCGATGAGGCTCAGAAAGAGGCTGCCAAAACCAAGCAAATGTCTGACTCCCGCATCAACGAGTTGGAGTCTGCCCTTGCGAGCTTGGATGAGGAACAGCAACAAGCTGAAAAGGTCGCTCGAGAAAAGCTCAGCCAGTTGCAGACAAGGTGCGATGACGCCGAATCAGAACTCGCCGCTTCCCGTGCGACTGCCGAGGCCATGAGAGCACAGATTCAAGATCACGGATCATCACCACTTACAGCCTCTTCTAAATCTGCCAAGAGTGCAGCCTTGTCTCGGTCGACGGAAAGTTCTGGTATCATTGCATCCCTTCGTACTCGGCTTGCTCAGGCCCAAGGTGAGATGGAAGATCTCCGAGCCGCACAGCATCAAGTGAACCCGGCCCACAAGACTATGCTCGAAGCCAAGGATGCGAGAATTGAGGCTCTCGAAGTGGAAAAGAAGGAGCTTCAAAATGCCTTGCAAATGGCTGCCTCTCAGGTGTGCGATGTCGACTTGACTCCCAAAGCCACGAACAAGAGACATGTAGTAGCGGCGCAAGCAGCTACGCCGGGTAAAAGACCAGTCTTGTTGAACAAGCGGCTGGCGCATCTAAACGTTCCCAAGACCCCACTTACACCAGGTGTCATGCCAGAGGTAAGCTCCCCCTGCTATTGCTTGTTGACCAGCGGTCGGAAAATGGACGCCGGCTGATCCTGTCTCTCATATTATCTAGTTTTCGTTCTTCAACCTCTCCACTTCTGACGTGGGTTTGGACGACAAGAGCATAAAGCAAAGGTATCAGCAGATCCAATCTGATCTTCAAGACGCCCACGCTCGATTTGACAAGAACTTTGACCGACTCGAAAAGGCGAACCTTGTCACCATTAGAATGGCGGATCGTCTGGCAACTGAAACCCAACGAGTCGCCGAGATGGAGCGATTGGTCTCTGAAGGCAAGCGAAAGCTGGACCTTGTTGGGGAGCGCCTCGAGCGGATCAAGTGTCCCGAATGCGAGGTCAGGTTCAACGCTGTTGATATTGTCGAAATGGATCCCAGTGAAATCTCCGATGCGACGCTTCGACCACATGAGCACCTCGATGACCGTCACAAGCAGCAGGCGGAACAACTTTCAAGTGCAATCGATTCCTTGCGCTCTCAATATGAGATCTTGCAGGAACAAGTTGCCGTGGATCGACAGAGAATGAAGGAACAGGATGCCGAGATTAGACACCTCGTCAATAATACTCACTCGATCGAGACTGCGGCCTCGTCTGCACTCAAGGAAGCCGAGGTGGCTGGTGAACGGAAACTCGCGAGCTTGAAACGACAAATGGAAACAATCGAGAGGGAGAATGAATTGTGGGAGAGCAAGTACGAAAATGTTCATTCCAGCCTCAAGGATACTCAAGTCCAAGTCGACAAGACTCGACAGCAGCTGAAGAATGCCCAGGTGCAGTTGAGGGAGGCTGAAGCTGATTACAAAGCATCTGAGGGTCAGAAAAGGGAGCTCAAGGACGAGTGTCGTAGATTGACCCACTTGTTGGATCAAAAGCAAAAGGTGAGTAGTGCATGAATTTGAACTCAAAGAGAGAGAGTCAACTCTGACACGCTTGCCACACCCTTGTCAGGAGCTGGAGCGAGTGACCGCCAAGTCTGTTCACTCTGCGGATCTGCGCAAAGAGTTGAAGCAGGTTGAAGATGCTTTGAACAAGCACAAGCAAGAGGCCAACAAGTTTAGCCAAGCCGTGGCAGACTTGCAAGCTGAGCGAGATGCCCAAAAATCAGCGACTCAAACTCAAGGAGCCAGTGGTGGTCGATCAGACAACCGAGCAGAGCAAAAGATATACGACCTCGAAAAACAAATCGAGCATTTGGAACGACAGGCTGCTTTCATTTCGGCTCGGCCGTCCTCGCATACACACCACCAAGCGGTGGCGGACCTTACTGCTGATCGGAAGAAGCTGACGGCTCAAGTCAGGTATCTAAGGGCCAAGTTTGCGAGGGAAAATACATTCAGAGATGGGTTGATGCTTCAAAAGTGTTATCTGTTGAGACTGGTTGGCAAATTCAAGCAAAGGTTGGTCACTTTTGTCGTCATCTAATGATCTAAAAGTACGTCTTGCTGACTTGCCGGCTTGCCACAGTGAACAAGAGACGTTGGCTCTGATTGCATCCATGGGATACCCATCAAAGGATCACACAAGTGTTGCCCGACGATCGTTCAAGTCTGTCGCTTTGGCTGTGAGATCCATTGTGCGCATGAGGTGAGTGGTTGAGAATAACTCTGGGTTCTTTGAGTGAGGTCGGGGGCTCATGTTGCATACTTGTCGCTTGTGCTTTTGGTCCACTTGCTCACCTTTACTACATGTAGGCGAGCTGCATCCTCATGGTCGACAGAGATAGCGCAGAGGGACCATGCGTTGAGACGGTGAGGCGAGGCCTCGAAATGTCTAGTGTATTTGTTGTATGTAGACCCCGGACACAGGCTTTGAGGTCATCATGTCCTTGCGAGAAATGTCACGAGATGAGATGTATTCGACATGTAACAAGCAGGTATGACACTGAATCATTGAAACAAGTTGAAGAGGTTCAACGATTAACGATTTGTGCTTGTGAGATGGACCAGCTCAGGCAGCTCGATACCTCGATTCATTATGCGATACATGCGATACATGTGACTGGATGACGAATCAAGTAATTCAGTAGTCAATCAGTAACAGTGGGCAAGTCGTAGTGGTCAGGCACTGTGGCAAGCATACCTCGAGCTCACATTCTCACAGTACCCACGCACAGACGGTCAAGTTGTGCTAGTCATGTGTAATGCAAAGAGTGGATACGTTTTGGACATTCATGGCGTGATTGCGATATCAACCATCGCATGCGCAAGGACATGCATCGTATGGGCCTTTTACCTGCTATATATCCCTCTCCTGCCTCCCGGCTTTCCCCATGTCGGACCAAGACCCATCCACCAGTCGTTGTGCCCAAGATCCCAGAGCGGCGGGGTTCCGGAGATATCCTGCCATGCTAGCATGCTAGTCCTTGGATCCTTGCAGACCTTGCTGCCAGGTTCAAAGTCTAATTGACCTGCGCTAATTTCAACGGAATCGGATGTCGCCGAACTCTCTGCGGGGTTCTTCCTCCCCTTGCTTGACAAGTATGACGGACAACCTACGAGGAGACGTACTGGCACAACGAGGTATATAGGTTGGGTTCAGACAACCTCCCCCTTGCCTCTTTCCACCTCATGCTGCTATTCGATAGACTCATCAACCTCGCCAACATGAGGTTCTCAAGCACTCTTTTGTGGGCAAGCTCACTCGTGAGCATTGCTCATGGCAACAATGATGGAGGAGACTCGTTTCAGAACAACTTGCTCACTCCCAAAGACTTGCTCTCTATGCCTCAACCTCAAGCTGCTGTCCCCAGTCCAGATGGCTCCTATGGCTTGAGCATGGTCGGCCAACACGACTTTGACACGGCCGAAACGATCAAAAAACTCTACCTCATTTCGGTTCAGAGCCAAGACTACACAAAGGATGGACCCAAGCTTTTGGTAGAGTCGACCAATGTCACCTCCATTTCCCAACCCCTCTGGTTGTCTCACACTACTATTGCTTACCTTAACACAACTCAAGGCCAAGCCGAGCTCTGGGCCATAAGAGATCTCTCGGCCAAACATCCCAGTCCGGAACACGTGCGAGCGTTCCCTACTGCTCCCTCTTCCTTGAAGTTTTATCCCTACTCCCACGGCAGGGACGGTATCTTGGCCTTTTCAGCTCATGTCTGGAAGAACGCTGCCATTGAGGATACTCCCAAGTTGGATGAGGCGTACGAAGCTTACACCGCTCTCGATGAGGGTTGGGCCTGGGACGAGACCATGGTTCGGTACGTTGAATTGATTTCAATCTTGCGTTATATGAGACCGTCCAAGCTGATCGAATCCATTTGTGCTGCAGAGAATGGGATGTCTGGAGGCAACCCACTGACAAGGTTCACCAGCTCTTCCTCTCTCGCTTGGACGTCCCTGGAAGCAATTCGCAAAAGCGAGACAATGATGGAGGTGACTGGTCCAATAAACCTCAACAGCCTAGCTATATCGCTCCCTTCAACTCTTCTGGTATCTGGCTCTTGGTGAACCCCCTCGAAACTGGCGCTTTCGATGTACACATTACCGAGGGTGATGATGCCAAGATCGACGCAGTCATCAACATCAAGGACAAGAACCTCAACTATGCTTTCCACACTCGCACCAACATTTACCACACCACGGTGTCTGTTTCCCTCCAAGATGCATCCGAGCCTGTCATGCTTACGCCAGGCGATCAAGGAGCCTGTGCTTCCGTATCATTTTCTCCCTCTGGAGACAAGGTTGCCTGGTTGCAAATGCAAGAGGACGGGAACGAGTCTGACAAGAACAACGTCATCGTCTTTGACCTCCAATCGTGGCAACCCGAGGTCTGGACCGAAACATGGGACCGAAGCCCTGGTACGATCATTTGGGGTCTTGATGGACAATCCATTTATCTGATCACAGACAGCCAAGGATCCATGCTACCTTACCACCTCTCTCAACCCGGTCACTTGCCCACTCCTCTTCTCACCAATGGTTCGACCTCTTCCTTCCACCCCTTATCAGACTCCACCTTCTTGGTCGGCTTGAGCACCATGACTCACCCTACCGAGGACTACATTCTCACCCTCGATGAGCCTCTCCAGGACAGTTCCGATAACGGAGACAAGGTCCCGGCCATTAGCTTTAACCAAATCACCGGATGGTCTGACCAAGTCTTGTCCAGCAAGACGCTTGGCCAACCCGAAAAGTTTTGGTTCGAGGGTGCTCAAGGTGAACAAGTCATGGGTTGGATCATTAAACCCCTCGGCTTCAAAGCTGGCGAGACGGGCAAATGGCCCATGGGCCACTGGATCCACGGCGGTCCTCAGAGCAGCTGGGGTGACAGCTGGAGCAGTCGTTGGAACCCTCAAGTCTTTGCCCAACAAGGTTACTTTATGGTCATGATCAATTTCCACGGATCAACCGGATACGGACAAGACTTTTGTGACTCGATTCACGCGCCCCGCAACGATTGGGGTGGCAAACCATTCAGGGACATTGTTGCTGGAACCGAGTACATTTTGAACCAATACCCCGAGATCGACCGTGAACGACTCTACGCAGGTGGTGCAAGCTACGGTGGATACATGATCAACTGGATCGCCGGACACAATGACGAGACTCGATTCAAGGCCTTGTTCAACCACGACGGCGTCTTTGATCTTCATGCCATGTACTATGCCACCGATCAGACCTACTTTTCCGAGCGTGAAGGTGGAGCCAAGACGCCTTGGGAAGACCGATCACAGTATGAAGACTACAACCCGGCCAACTTTGTCGGAAACTGGAACACACCCATGTTCGTCGTCCAAGGAGGTCAAGATTTCCGAATCCCTGAAGCTCAAGGGTTTGGTACGTTTACTGCGCTCCAACGAAGGGGAATCCCCTCTAGGTTGCTCTACTTTAAGAATGAGAATCATTGGGTGCTTAAACCTGAAAACTCGTTGAGGTGGCACCACGAGTTTTTGGACTGGTGGAAGCGGTGGGATTCTCAAGATGATTCTGCTCAGAGTCAACAAGAATAAAGAACGTCTAGGGACTCTACATAATAAACAGCATGCTAGGATACCCTTTGAGTATTGAAGAAAAAAAAAGGAGTACATAATTCCGGGGAATACGGTATCTTTCCATAATGTTCATACAAGCTCATGTCACAACAAGTATGCAATTCGTAACGTAAACAGCTTTCGACTGGCACATCTTTGCCTCTATCATTTTCAAACGAATGCACGTACACAGAGAAACACATGACCGCAGATCCTTGGTGTGAAACCTGCCATTGGACAATGTGGTCATCACCGGTCGTCAGAAAAGGGCTCATTCTCAGAGTCCACACTTTGATGGCCTCTTGTATCTTGACGATGACTTGGTAATGCTTGTGGCGCGTTATTTCGATAAAGTATTCTTTGAGCAAGAACACCTGTGGTCGAAATCGTTACCGTGAGCAGAGTGACACAAGTACCCCCCCCCCCCCCAATACGCAAGACACATGACAAACTTACAAAGATCAAAACACACTGTCACGATACCGCAAATGGTGAATTGCAAGGGCGAATGTCTCGCGAGGTAAAACCCTGTCTTGAAAAGATCTCCTCCGAGCCACCTGGTCGTCGAACAAACCGAAATGGAATCCGACCATAGTCAAATGGGCGATATCCAGTCAAAGAGTTCCCGTATCGTGTCAACTTACCCTGCCAGGACGAGATCGCTGAAGCCTTCAGTAGACTTGCGTTTAAAGTTTGAGATTAGTTGAGGAACGGGCAAGGTCGACTCCAGTCCGAGGGCGATCAGACCAAGTCTGAAAGAGTAAAGAAAGGTACGGGCCTCTTGAGCCTCATGTAAACCCAAACCAATTAGACAGACTCAAGCTTACGCTTCGACAAATGGTGGAAGCCAGCCTAGTGCGAAATGGGCTATTGTCATTGTCACAATGAACCCTGCGACAGTCTCGAGGTAGACACCCAATCTATCCCATTGCCAGAAATCCATCGGTCGTCCGCTCCCCGTAGGAGCATTGGGAGGTTTGAAGTGTACGCAGAGGGATAGCAGGAAAAGTTGAGAGATGATCAATAGGATGGATTGCACGATGAGGGCTGCAGAAATCATAAAGGCAGAGCGATTGTCAAAGACTCTGTCGCAACATGTGGTGACCGGGGAAACATACCTTTTTCAAATGGATGGCCGAGGTAGAAGAAACATCTCGTAATATTGGCAAAGATGACGACCGCACATATATCTAGTGGTGTGGGTAGGATGAATGATGGAAATCATGACAAGGTAGTTGGCAGCGGTCCCGTCGTGTGACGAATAACATCCTGTACGAACCCAACGAGAATCCCGACGAGTCCCTAGAACATAGTCGTACACATGACATTAACAGACCGTAAACGATAAAGTAGTGGATATTTGTGCCTACCTTGCCTTGATGATCTTGCGAGCTTGGTCCACATAGATGAGAGGAGGCCTAACGTACACTCACGAAAGAGAAATACGTCAGATCATTCGGTTCCAACAGTAGAGTGCTAGAGTCAAGTCAAACGGGAATTCAATGTCAACGTACCCAACGGCCATGCCCACCGCTGCAAGATCTCCTAGAACACCCATCGTGGTCGATGATTGCGGGTTGGCTGATAGATGAGAATCTGCACCATGTAGGACTGTATTATAGCATGTTGTCCCTTTGAGTGAATCGCTCGGTTCATTAGCGCGGTGAACATGTCCTGGTCAAATTATTGCTAATCGCTTCCAGACATGATAGCATGATATTATTCTCTTCGATAGGTGAGATACCAGACATTCCATGTTTGCACCAAGGGGTCTCAAGAGGAGGAGATTAGACCCTGTAGCTGCCAAGCGACGCAAGACAGCAGACCGGCAGAGGCTTATCGACACAGCTGAATCCATAGACCGGCAGCAGACAAGTCAAGTAAATGGAGAGGTTACAGGTGACAATCGTCTCGAGTCAGGAAGGCTATGGGCGCATGCGATCTATACCTCGTTAGTGGAATGGAATTTGTGCAAAGAGAGTCTCAACGTATCTGTCGAGTTTCCTCGCTCATGTAAGTGGCCTGCTTGAGACATGAACCACAGGATTGCGCCTCAGTATTGTGTGCTGATCATGTTTGGCTTGCTTTAGTCGTCCCGTGCCGACAGGCACTTGATCTAGCTGGCTTGCAAGATGTATCCGCCAGCGAAGCTGTCAAAGCCATCAAATCTCAGCCCTGTGAATTGATCGAAGTCCGACTGGCCCTCGCTGAATCCCATCACCACGAATCAGCCGGAGGCGGTGGGTACGAAGTGAGGGCAGTTCCCGAGGACAATGACGAACCAGTAGACACGACAACCTTGGTGTATATGGAATCTATTCCCGCACCTTTTCAAACTGCATTTGAGATCCTCAGCCTCATCCAACGTATCTTTGCTCAAGTTCACGCAAAGGATGATGGCACTGCGTCCGTACGAGGTCTGATACCGTTGGGCTCCGCGACCAAGTCGAGAAGGAGGTCTCTAGAGCAATGTGTGATTGTGTTCAGAAAACCGGCCGAGGCGCAAGATTTTCTGAAGCAGGTCCCTTGGCATGGGGCTGTAGACTCGGTCACTGGCGAATCGAGATTGAGCAGTTCAGTTTGTCCGGCACTGAAGGCCTGTGACTTGTGAGTCCAGTTCATCTTGTTGAGCTTCATTGTGGTAGACTCTCTGAACAATCATCGGCAGCAACACCTTTTCACGGTTGAAGGAAGAATATTTACAGTATCAAGCCGCTCAAGCTAGTGGATCGAAATCTCCCTCAGATGAAAAAGCCACCCAGCCCAAAGTCACCTTGGAACCCTCGTCAACCTGCCAGCGGCCGATGTCGCAAACAAACCACGAGTCAAATCTCAAACAACCAAACTTTCCTGTCAACCGGTTACTATTCCTTCGTCGTGTTTCGGTGACGACTAACAAGACCGAGCTGCGAGCCAACATGAATTCTCTGTTAAAAGATGAAGCCGAGGTCACATACGTTGATTGGTCAAAAGGCAATGACACTGTGAGTGCAATCCTTTTTCCCTTGTCCTTTCCAAACTCATCGGCTGGTCGTCATCGACGGTTGTCGATGCTTGTCATCAGGCACATGTTCGTCTTGACAGACCGATCACCCCAGCTACCTTGGCGACAATAGCTACAAGGGCATCAGCCTCTTCAGAAGAAACATTGCAAATCGAGTTGGTAGGGGGACAACGGGAAGCAATCTACTGGAGCAAGCTTCCAGAAAAGGTATTGTGCCGAAATCTCGAGTCGAGCGGCGCGGGGATGTAAAATACTGATCTGGTCGTGGTCGTTGTGCAGATACGAACCGCTGCCGTGAACTCATAGGCTCTCTATGCGATATGAATGCACCAGACATGGTAATCTACAACACGCCTTTACCGCACATGACCTCTCAAGATTGTTGGCGCCGATCACGCCATGAAGCTGTAACTCCCAGAAAGAATATGTATAAATCTAGAGCATATGAGCATACAACCAATGATAGCACAATGTCGTGAGTGACGGGTTACGAGTACAAGGAGTTGGTACGAATGGGCCAGAGTGTTGAGTTGCTGTCACGCCTCGCACATCAAATGATCAATTGCCTGGGATGATGTACGTATCCAAGGTTTGAGCCGTGGTCGGAGTGGCAAAGATCAATTCACTATTGTGATTTCGCATCACCAGCCGACGATACTGCTTGCTGCTGCTGTTGCGGCTCTTTGTTCGCCTGAATGGGTTCCACACCCCTTTGCTTGTTATCAACCCCTCTTCCTGCTACTCGCTCAGCCTCTTCTGGTGTATAGGCGCCAAACTTGAGCTCCTTGAGTCGTCGGCGGTGAACTTTGGATTTGGTATGTTTTTGTAGAGCGTCGTCAGATTCGCAGTATCTGCGCGCCAAACAGAAAATTGTGATTGTCAGCGACCGCTTGAAAAGAAAAGCATGAGAGTGGATGTTTACTTTGCACATTCGATGCAGTACTGTAGGGGGAGTGTGTCGGAAGCACAATGAGCGTGTTAGTAGAATGAACGTATCTCCAAGGCAAAGCTTGCACTGACATGCTGTCCCAACCCAGGCTTCTCCTCATCCAACTCTTGGACTTCAAGCTTCCCCTTGTTCTCCGGCCTGAGATCTTCGTACTGAATTTGATCAATATCCCTGGCTCGAGCCCGAGTTCGAGTGGCCCGCCGAACGTCTCGTCGGGCGTTGTGAACTCTATGTAAATTCATATCCCAGTAACAGGAACCCAAGCCATCAGCAATCGCAGGCAGGAGAATCACGAGCCCACTACCACGAGAAACTAACCTTGATCTTCTAAGTCGACCCATATTGATGATTTCTCATAAGCTGTTCCAGAGTCTTGTCCCTGTGCAATTCAATAGACAGTCAATCATACCAAGCTTGTCACTTGCCCAACTTTTAGAAGGACTTTAAAGCAGCAATGTCCGTAAATTACGTAAGAACGGATGACTCGACGGAAGCAAAATCGGAACGATGAGCAACCACTCAAGCGGCCATACACTCATCCACTTTCTTTGTTGTGGATTGCTGTGGGAAAATCAATCGTTCCATGCAAAGAGTTGTATCATTCTCAGTTCTAGGCGACGGTTGATAGCTTTACCACACATCCAGTGAAAGAAGTACTTTCAATCATGGTTTCCTCCATTACTCCCATTCCAGCACTCGTCCAGGGCAAGTCAACCCTTTACGACCATCCTGACCCTCTTCTCCGCCGTCTGAGGCTGGAAGACCCTTATGGGAGGCCAATCGAGACCCTTTCCAAGGACTTCAGGGGCAAGGAAATCATCGTATTCTTCATCGGAAGTGTCCATGGTAATCGTGAGTCTGTCATCCGTCTTACCATGTCGGTCATTCGTCAAGCTGACACTTTTCGCACCCATGATCAGAAAATCTGCAAGACCTCAACAAAGATCTCATCAGCCTTGCTCTCAAACAACCAAAAACATGTTCCATCGTTTACGTCTCTGTCGACACCACTCAGAATGCCGTAGAATCAGTCGCCAAAAACAAACCGTACCTTCGCATGAGTCTACTCGACAATTCTGATTTTGCAGCCATGGAAACAGAAGACAATCGGGACTTGAAGAAACGAGTGGCATTGGAAGAAGTACTGCGGGATGAAGATTTCGTTTCGGGTGAAGAGTATGCTGCTGGGGGTGTCAAGATTGAATTTGGAAAGGAACAAGACCCTGCAGAATACGTTCGGCCAATATCACGAGCCGCCTTGACTCAAATTGCTCAGGCGTATGGAACCCCTTCTTTGGCCGTTTACCACCTTCCCACTCACCAATTTCTCTCGACCAACACCCGTGCTTCCCAATTCCGGATCGATCGCATCCAAGAAAATTACAACAAGTGGACCAACGGAACCAACAGGGCCGGATTTTGGGATATCTTTGATGTTATTCGGTTCCCCGTCATTGCGCTCACCATGGGAAGCATCTACTATGCGTTTGTATTGATTGGCGGGCAAGAATGGAACGTGATTCCACGCATCTTTGAGCGACTCGAACTCGCACCTCCCCATGATTTCGCATTGGGCGAGACAGGCTCTCTAAAGTCTGTCTTGAGCACGCATGTTAAGCCACTGATGGTCGCTCCTCGTTCTTCGAATGGCGGACTCCTACCCTACTGGTTGTCATTTGTGTCGGTTCTTGCTGTTTTCAACACTGTGCAATCGTTTGTCTCTGCAACATTGTGTAAACGCATCTACGGTCGCAAGCCCGAACAGGTGACCGGTGTCGGACGTCGAACATTTGGAGTATGGACCCTGCTATCGGCTGCTGTGCGATTGTACACTGCCTACCAAATTCACAATCCCGCGCTCTACAACCTGTCAATCGTCTCCTACATTCTCGCTGGAGGGCATTTCTTGTCCGAGCTCTTCATCTACAAGACAGCCGCTATGGGACCAGGAGCGCTCAGCCCTGTCGTCGTTGCCAGCTCGAGCTTTGTATGGATGATGACACAAAAGGCTCACTACCTGTCTGTATAATGCAATGTAATGCAACCGGGTCACACCCAAGAGAGGTGCATCTTAGAAAAGGTCTCGTGCATTACTGAACTCTCATTTGTAAAAAACACATTTCATAAAATGTCACAGCCAAATTCATTCCTCGTCCCATGAACCTGGGAATGCATTGCGCGCTACATCTCTTTCGTGAGTGTCAGACGCAGGACTCGCACTCTCCGATGGTTCGATACGTGCCCGAGCAGAGTCCCGTGCGTCAGACAGGGGTTCATCAAAAGTCGTGGTATGAGAGGGTACGGAGGACCAAGAAAAGAGAAAAATAATGATAACATTGAGCAAAGGGATGGCGCGGATGATAGGGGTATGCAGGGCAGTCTCTTGTCCGTGTAATGTGGTCGTGCCCGAGCGTGACAACGCTGTGTCAGGCCAAGAAGCAGGAAAGTGAGGAAGTGCATCAGGTGAATCCATTTGAGGCGATGATGATGATGATAATATGATAGATGCTCTTTGCGACGTAGGTGTGATCTCCTCGGCCTGCGGGTCGATCACGCTCGAACGACCTGTTATTCACTACATGACACAAGACGCCGAAAATGTTTCAGCAAGAGGGAGAGCGAGACATCGTACGGTCGACCATTACTCACTAGAGCGTCCATCTCTCGGACCAAAGCATCGAGGTCGGATTGACTCTCCTTGAGCTTGGCGTTGACATCATCGAGCTTTTTCTCCATAGCATCTCTTTCCTCTTGGGCCCTGGTCAAAGCTCGCTCAAAGTGCTCAGCCTTGACATCGGTGGTTCGAAGTCTATTTAAATTGGGTGAGGACATGGTGAGTGATTGAAAAGCAAATGGTCGAGCCACTTTCTCAACATACTTTTCGCTAGTTTCCTTGAGTTCCTTTTCGGTCCTCTCGAGCTCCTCTTCGAGGATAGCCACCTTTCGAGACAGGTTCTCACCAGTAGTCTTGTGGGATTCACCTTCATCGGCTCGGGACTTGTAGCTCTCCAATCTAGCCTCGGTCTCATCCAAACCTGTTTGGGCGACTTCGAGTTGACGCTTGAGCGAGGTGATTTCTTGCTCGTGTTGAAGGACGGTTTGCTTGTACTGCAAGTCAAGCACCAAGGTGAGAGATCCATGGGTTGAGCACAAGGATCTTCTGGTACGATAAACTTACAGTCTTGTTGGCCTCTTCGGCTTCCTCTGCCCTCTTCTCGGCAGCCTCAACCTTTGTGGTGAGCTGTGCGACCTTCTGTTCTCGTGAAGCAAGGGAAACTTGTAAGTGCTACTCCACAGACCACATTGTTGTCATTGTCCAACTTGCCTCCTTGATTCGGTCCTGAACACATCATTCCGCTAATCAGCAAACCGTGGCAAAGCATGAGTGATGAGGACACAGCCAGAGAGTATTCACCATTTTGTCTATTCAAATACTGTCTTGTGGGGCTGAAGAGTGCAAGTGGCGAGATGCTTGTCGTTGGACGTTGAGATGCAATGACCCCTATTTCAAAGGCTATGATGGGTTGATGAGCTCTCAAAGGTACAGCTCACCTCGTCTCGCTTGCCCAATGCCGCGTGAGAACAACGGCACCGCGCGCGAGACGCGTTTGAGCCTCGCGTCACTACATAAGAACCTGTAAGTCGAGTTTGAGAGGGACTCTTCTTTCCTCTTTTCCTCAAGTTATATGGCCCTTTCATTATCGACCAGGCCTTGCTATCTAAGCGTTCACCTCGGATCGTGCTGGTTTCTCCACCTTTTCGGATGACAATAAGCTTGTTAGCCAAGTCACGCCTGATCGATAAACTAGGGGCCTGGATCAAAACCCAACCACTGTTCAGGACCTCTGCGTTGTGGACGACTCACTATTCTTACACATCGAGTGGGAGTAGTGGGGAGTTGGACCATCGAACTTTAGCAGAGCTAGGCTTGATGATTAGAAGTGCGAGTTTAGCTTTGAAAGACGAGACATTTTTCTATACACTTGATGCATTCGAGTAGCAGTGGTTCTTGTACATATAATCCTGGTTTGTGCAGGCAACATGTCAAGTTCATATTACCTATCTGCTTTTGGGACCCATTCTTTGCTCTGATCGGTCCACTGCGTATGACTTTCCGTCATGAATTTTGGACACTACAGTACCTTTTGCACATCGAGTGAGGAGAGGCAAGCAGCAGCACATATTGCGGATACAAATGTGCCTACGCGATAGATGAGTGAGGTTGGTAGATTCGTCAAGCCTCGCTGGTGTCGTTGTCTCGACATGCATTCCGTTGCGAAAGTTTTGAGACCTGACGAGTCAGCCCCACTCGATCAGAACGTTTGTTTGGATTCAAAATTCTCCCTCACAACAACTTCGAACACTCAACAGTCTGAGCAGGGCTTGGATACGACATAATCCGCACTCGACCACGTGCCACCCAAGTCATCCATACCGCTGGGACTGAATAAGTCACAACATGTGAGTTGCTTGCATTTAAGATCTCATATCGAACGAAAGATGTGAAGATCGGCTTTCAAGTACATGTCAGAACAGCTGACCACCGATCTATATCTCCAGGAACTATATTCAGCTCGAAAAGCTGGGTGAGGGCACCTATGCCACAGTCTACAAGGTATGTGACATTTCTGTTCAACAAGCTCACGCAAATTTCGTTGTAAGGCACTGCACTGACTCTGATGTAATCTTTTTGTGTATTTAGGGACGGTCAAGAACTACTCAAGAAATTGTGGCTCTCAAGGAGATTCATCTCGACGCTGAGGAGGGAACGCCGAGTACTGCCATCCGTGAGATCAGTTTGATGAAAGGTTCGCCCCTTGCCATGCTTCACTTGTCACCGAGTCTTCGACTCATTTCTACTCGCTCATATTTCAGAACTAAAGCATCCAAACATTGTCCGACTGCACGATGTCATCCATACTGAGACGAAGTTGATTCTCATTTTCGAGGTGAGAGTTCAGCAATCCACATTACTGTCTCATTGGGACGATATTGAAAGTTGGCCTTGATCTTGTTGCTATCCAACACAGTACTGTGAGCACGATCTTAAAAGGCATATGGAGTTGCACGGCGACAATGGTGCTCTGGATCTGCAAGTGGTCAAGAGTTTCATGTATCAACTTCTCAAGGTGAGTTTACTCGATAAAGGCGTCTACGCCACGGTCGCTCAATCTCAACACGACCCGTCACCATACAGGGAATCGCCTTTTGTCACGATAATCGAGTCTTGCACAGGGATCTCAAGCCACAGAATCTGTTGATCAACAAGCGTGGTGAACTCAAAATCGGTGATTTTGGCTTGGCCAGAGCGTTTGGTGTCCCTGTGAACACTTTCAGTAATGAGGTCAGTCGTTCCCAACCACATACATGCATATCATGGATCTGACATGTCTTGGTTCAGGTGGTCACCTTGTGGTACCGAGCCCCCGATGTCCTACTTGGATCTCGGACCTATAGCACTAGCATCGATCTGTGGAGTGCTGGATGCATGTGAGTCTGGAATCAAAAAATGTTATCGTTTTGTGGCTTACGAGTAGACATATCGATAGCTTCGCCGAGATGATTGCTGGAGCCCCTATCTTCCGTGGACGAGACAACAATGATCAGTTAAATCAGATTATCAGAGTCATGGGCACACCTGACGATCGCACAATGAAGAAGATCATGCAAGATTCGGTAAGCCTCAGATTGTTTGCATCGGCTTGTTTGCGGGACTGATGTTGATACGTTGTTGCTTAGCCCGAAGTTCAAGCCCGCCCATTACATAAATATCCTCGACAAGATCTCTCTAATCTTATCCCCCGGGCGCCAAAAGAAGCAATCGATCTCCTTGAAGGACTTCTCGCCTTTGAACCATCTCAGCGACTGACGGCTCACGAAGCTCTGCGTCACCCTTACTTTGGAATGTCAAACTCGAGCACTGGTATGAATGCAAATGGAGCTGCGGCCTCGCAGCAACAAGCGATGCTGCAACAACAGGCTATCCTCAGGCAGCAGCAGGAGCAGGTGAGTTTGAATACCATCTCACAATTTAGTCACAGACACTTGCTGAGTTACGAAATTGTCACGACCAATCGATCTAGGCTCTCATGCAACAGACGCAGATGAGGCAACCTGATTACCAGCAACAACAGCAAGCTTCACAGTGTAAGCCCTGTCTTATTAGGACCGATTACTTTATGATGCAACTAAGACCTTTTGTGGTACATATCAACAGCCCAACAACAACGTCTTTTACAGCAGCACCAACAACAACAGATGAATGAGCTGGCCGCTCAGCAGCATGCCGCAGCTCGACAGCAGCAAGCTTACTACAACCAGCAACAGCCCCCATCTGGCTACTAGAGCTTTTGCAACGACCTTTCACCAGAACTTTCATGACCCTTGCCACGTTTTAGCTATTGAAGTACGAAGTTGTAGAAATTGTAGTCGGTTGCCTCGAATGATCACAGGCGAGGTCTACTTCCATGTTCCGGTTAGGCGGAGATAATATAGAGAGTCAGCGATTGTGTTTTGAATGTCAACCGACCGACACTCGCTGTTATGAGTACTCTGACACAAGTCGGCACATTGTGAACCACGGGATATGTGGTTGTGGCATTGAGTTGCTCCAAGCAAGCGGTGTCAAACTGTCAATGATGTCAAATAATGGAGCACACGCACCGCGGATGGGTCGTATCGCGCCGTTTTCCCCCGGCTTCCTACTGGGCCGCGAGCTCGACCTGGTTGACAGAGATGAACCCAACTCGGACTTTCAATCTGCTGGTCATTGTTGCTTCATTCATCATTCAATCAAGACAAACTCAGCCAATATGCCCGTCGCTCCTATCGTTGGAATGGTGAGTGTGATCACGCGCCTGTTAATCTGAGCAGTGTGACTGACAAGTGGGACATCCCATGATAGCTCCGAAAGCGTTTGATCATGGACTTGTCCACTGCGTGAGTGTTGAGCAACACTGGACGACTGTGGAGATCTCAGCACCCCGGGTCATCAGTATGAGTCTGGCGGATTTTGAACTGAACGACGGACATTGTGTTGCTTTGCAGGATCGGTCTTGGTGTCGCTGGAGGTTATGCTTACTGGTGAGTAATGTGGATCTCATCCATCCTCACGATGGGTGCCCATAGATGAGTCGCGTTTCTCATCATTGGATACTATTCTTCTATGACAGGTACGGTGTCCACCTTCCCGATGGTACGTGCGATTGTTGCGATGTTGCTTTTCATCTGTCTTCGAATCCCGTTCCTTGTCCACTCTTCGTATCAATGGATTATCCTCAAAGGGGCAGAAAACAGGATCACCATCCCCGAAACCGGGGATAGGTCGCTTTCATAGGAGATTCCGGGAGGAAGAGGGAGACTGCGAGTTCAAGCGTTCCGCATTCACCAATCTCACCCGGGTACCGCCATTTGTCAAATTGCCCCGACTAGCGGTCATCTCGAGGATCCGCGCTACACACGATATTCGTAGCCTTGGGAGAGGGATGACCAGCCTTGCAGCCAAGTGCAGCAAGTAGAACAGTATGCCGAGATAGATGGCTACCCTTCGGTTTTCATTTCCCTATGGGAACGAGCTAGCCAACTTGAGGCAGATAATATCGTCTCGGATCAGACCGTCTTGACGGGACATCGTCGGCACCTCAACAGCAGAGCCATGGCCATGGACAAGATCCATTCTGGAGGCCTTCGAGATGTTGGCGATGCTACAGCATCAATTTTGCTGCATCGGTGGCCCCCATGCTTATGCGACTCGGAAACACACGCTATGATCTCATCAGTTTCAATGCGTTTCCCAGCTTTCTCGCGACCTCATCCTGATGACAGGCAGCCTCATATTCAGATAGCCCCTAAATATGAACAACGTGGCTAACTCGTACTCTGTTTCTTTTCTTTTCCCCCACAGAGCGAATCCGAGACCAATTCTACCTCAAGTACGAACAAGAAAGGGCAAACCAATCCTCCGAGTAAGGCCCTCAGGCCATGTTTGGGAATGGGAATCAGAATACTTGCAGTGTAATCCACGAGATCATGATTACCATCTAAAGTCTCTCTAGTTTGATTATTCCCACGCGTCATCACGTGATCAGTTCAGATGCCCAGGGCCGCGTAGAATGTAAACCAACTTTGACAACAAACTGTGTATGCTCGAGTAACCTATGTGTCGGGCCAATCTTGCCGGTTGAATAGTGACTCCAACATCACAGGGCAGAGCTCAAGACAGAATATACAAGTCCAGAAGGAAGACAAGGCATTGAGAAAATCAGGACAGAATGCCGGCACACAGCGGCCTCACTTCTCCTCTCAGGTGAGCTCGAGACGCAAAGTCTTGTCCTTTCCAAATACCTGACTGACGGTTACTGCCAATCTTGAAATTCTGGCA
The DNA here is from genome assembly GCA_039545395.1 of Filobasidium uniguttulatum. NCBI lineage: Eukaryota > Fungi > Basidiomycota > Tremellomycetes > Filobasidiales > Filobasidiaceae > Filobasidium > Filobasidium uniguttulatum. The sequence goes on along the minus strand of BCJK01000002.1, from coordinate 1,082,208 downwards.
GCGAGAGGAAAGAGCCGTCTAATCTGGTAGACGTCAATTCTCAGCTCTACGCTCAAGGTATCACCAAGTCAGCCCTCAAGCTGGAAGGACTCAGTTCAAAGCATCGCGATAATGTCATCAAGATCATTCAAGGACTGTTGCAACGCAGAACAGTCAGTACCACAACACGCAAATGCCGCACTGGTCAGGATTGAGAGAGTACATTGTTGACACTCTGTGTTGTATTCTTTTCGCAGGAGGATCTGGAGCGGACAGAGTCCGTGGCAGCAGCTCACCGTGTGTTGGTATATGACCATGACCGCTTATGCGCGATGCACAAGAAGATGAAGCACAGGGTCATCGCAGCTGAAAAGGACAAGGAATCAACCAAGGCCCAAATGACGTGAGCATACTGCTTGAGAACTGGTGCCGACATCAAGTCGAACATTGACCGACATTCTGAACATGTCCAGTGATCTGACGATGAGACTACAGAGGGAGCAAGCTGCGCACAAGTTGGCACGAGACGAGGCCCAAAAGGCCAAGCATGCTCTGTCGTTTGTGAGAACACAAGCACAGGTGAGCCTGGTATCGGTGGACAAATGAGCTCGTGATCAACGTTCTAATGCGAAAATTCACGCAGCACGATGCAAAGAAGCGCGATGCCCAACTCGACAAGACTCTACAGCAATGGCAGAAGCTAGCCAACGAGAATGCTCGAGCCTCTTCGACAGCACTCAGAGGGGGAATGTTACTTTTGAACCCGGTTGAACCAGCCCAGTCTGTTCCTCGAGCTGACTCATTCTGGGATCCTGCCATCAATGAGCTCAATCAACAGATCATCAGTCTACAAGAGGAGTGTGAAGCGTTCCGCCATGTGACACTGTCCATAGGTAACCAGCTCAACAATTTGTTGGCAACTGCCAATGGCGAACCTGTGAGTTGCTCCGCAGCGAAATGTCACATTGAGTTTATACTGACCCTGATGAGCAAACTCATTGCAGGAACCCAACCGTCTCACCTCGTCTGAATTCTTCAGCACTCAAGCAGGTTTCAGCTCGTCTCAAATTTCTACCACTACTTCACACCCCCTTACGGCCGACACGAAACTCAGATCCCTCATCTCAAGTTTGAAGAGCAGAATCGAGGCCGAGGTGACGGAGAAGCGGGAGACAGCTCGACTCTATCAAAGCGAGTTGGATTTGGAGACATTGGAAGGCGAACGAGTGGAAAGAGTGAAGCAAATTATGAAGGCCAGGATGCAGGATGTCGAAGCCCAGCTGAGTGAGTCCTGGGTACCCGTGCCGGCATATGATTTCACCCTTTCTGATCCGATCATTATACAACTGGTAGTGACCAGCCGAGCTGCAGCTAAAGAGGCTCAAGAGCTTTTACTCGAATACGCCGCTGCATCAGGTAGACCGCTACCTGTGCTACAGCACACGATTCCCGAAGACGGAATCGAGCGCTCGTTGCCCTCGTCTACTATACCTGTTGTCGAGGCCATTTCAAAGTGAGCAAGAAGACTACCACGTCAGCCTTGGGATTTCATGCTAATTTGTTTGTCTTGACTGTTCTAAAAGCGAGTCCAAGATGGAGTTCGAGGCAGAAAAAGCAGCAGTGGAAGCCGAACGACGAAGGATGACAGAAGGACTCGTCAGACTGGCCCAGGATCGAGCTGTCTTTGAGACACAACGCGCTGCATTCCTCGAGGAACGGCGAGCTAAAGAGTTGGCGGATCTTTTGACCGAACCGGTCTCGCCGTCCACCTCCGCATCACCTCCCAGTACATCGTCAACAACAAACCAACCACCCAAAACCCCACCACGATCGGTTCGATCCCAGGGCAACGATGGACCCGGAACAGTCAATCAATCCATGGCTCCTACCTCGGCACACCGACTTCAAACTCCTCCCAGGCCAAGTCAGCATCTGAAAGCCATTCCATCCATTTCTTCACCTTTGGCAGGCTCATCAAGTGGAAATAATGCAACGTCGCCTGCAAAACCAGGAGCATCGCCTGGTCTGAGGCGACGGTCACGGAGAGGTCCGACTACGCCTCTGGCTCGATACGTTTCCCACAAAATTGTTGCCGAAAAGCTAGCTTCGGCCAAAGCCAAGAAATTGAAGGCTCAGCTGGAACAAGTCAACGAGTCTGAAGAAGATGACTCCCCTAAATGGGCGGCATCGTCGTCTGCTCGTGACTCGCTTACAACGTCAGTCCATCAGTCTGTAGGCGGTCCAAAGAGGCCTACTGCTTTGATGGCCTCGGGTCGGGATAATACTCTAGGTCGGACGCAGCCACCTCATTCGACAACCTTCAAGGACCGACAATCTTCTCTAAAGCTGGCGCCCTCGACCACGCCAGGATTGATAAAGTCTCTCACCGAGAATCCGCCGTCAGCGAAACCGACTCCATCCGCACGGGGGTATATGGTCTCGACGGCCGCTTCTTCTCAAAGAGATGGCGTGCTACGCAAGGTCAGCGGTACGGACACGAACAAGCTTGAGGTTGGGCAAGGGTCAGGTTTGGGCCCAGCTCTTGCAAAGCGAAAGAGCACTGTAGTCAGATGAACGTTTGGTGTGCCAAAGTAGTAGACTGTATATTTGATTTTGCTTTTGTATTGAGACCTTTTCGCTACTTTTGGCTGGCAATGGGTCGTGTATATTCAATGTGTGAGACTGCAAGGCTCTAAGCTGCCTCGCTTTATAATAATGAATGTTATCATGCTTGATACAGGCTGCCCTGCAATGCGGCCCTCAACATTTTGATATGCGCGGTATGCTCAGCGCACACCTCACTTCGTCAACTGGTTCTTGCGCATGATGTTCCTCCTAAACTTTCGTCGCCCAGCTCCTGCACCTCGTTCGGGCCTGATGGTCAGGAACGGTACATCTGGCCAAGGTATCTTCATCATGCCCTCTGATGTGATCCCGTTGCCTTGATGGTTGGGTTGATTAACCGACGTGGACTGCGTCCAGTCTAAGCTCGCACATAGCGGCAGTTCGATTTCCCCCACGGCGATCGCCCTGACCCGTGAGAGGTCTTCTGGTGCCAAAGGAGTCAACAGTTGCACGCAGCTCGGTTGGTCTGGTGAAATGGCGCGGACGAGACCTAGACCAAGGCAAGTGGATTGTGATGGAGCCGGAAGAGGTCTTGCCTGAATATACCGTTCTGCATCGCCTTGTGCCGCGTCTCCATCTGCATCCGTCTCGATCAAAGCGACAATGCTGCCGTTGAGTGCCAGGCCCAAGTCGTCAGAAACGATGTAGTCTGATCCTTCTCCGGTGATATAAATGTCCTTGATTCCAGCTGCATCGAAATCTACCTCCCAAGGTACAGTAGCGACCAGTGGTGTGGAGAAGTCCCAGCTGGGCTCGCCATCGCCTGTTGACAGCCTTGCGTGTAGATAGGCCATTGTGGAAAGTGTTCGGTAATCCGCGGCTGAAAATCTCGAGAAGAGACCAGACGATGGGGCAGGCTCGAGTTGGATGATGCTTCCGAATCCACTCGAAGTCAATTGTTCGAGTGAAAGATCGTATTGCTCGCCCGTGAACGATGGACCCGCCTCATCCCCGTACGAGGGGAACAAACTTGTTGAGGACGCTGCAAAGCTAAACGTATGAGTGGCTTGTACCTCGGCTTCTATCCGTTCCAAGAGCTCAGCGCCGATCCCTTTGACCCAGCCTTGTGTGTTTACAATCAAGGGAACGACCTCGGATATCTTGTCGGTTGGATTCGACACGTCTGTAGTGGGGTATTGAACCTCGTATCGGAAATGTTCCACGAGAGACGATATGCTGTTGAGGTAGTGCTCAGGTAGTAATCTTGGATTCAGTGATCCCACAAAGTGAGACTTGACGGGCTGGCGCGGATGGGTGAAAGAGGGGCCTGCAGATGAGGGTTTTAGAAACAGAACAAGACAGTACAGCAGTCATGAGATTGGACATACCTAGCAGCGGACTGTCTACAATGTAAAGCCCAACTGTGCCACCTGGAGCAAATTCGCTTTGTCCCAGATCGCAATCAAGATATGCAACCTTTTCGTACCGTTCGAGGAGCTTATTGGTCGCTTCCCTCGCAAATGTACTCTTTCCGCTTCGCTTGGGCCCCTTGACAATGGTGATCAGAGCGGCGGAACGATCGTAGGTTTCCATGCTGTTGGCTTCGTCTTCATCGTCCGAGGCTGTCTCGGTGTCAACAGGGAGAGACGGGCTCACTAAAGCCTGCAATGCTGTTGACCAGGTCTGAGGGGTGCTATAAGGATAGACTGCGTGCTCTGGAGGTTGTAGAATCTGACATGTACCCCGAAAGAAAGATGTTAGCATTGGAAACAATTTCAATGAGAGCAAAGTCGGCGGGTGGGCATACAGGAAAAGCACCCCTGAGTCCAAAGGCTCCTCTTGCGTCAGCACCGGGCCAGACTTTGCCCAACTTCATAACAGCCTGACCGAGTTTTTCGATCCCACAACTTAAACTTTGGATCAAAAAGACGGTCCGGTCTCTTGTCAGTAGAGAATCAGGGATACCCAGCGAGTCGAGGTCCTCGCGAGATTGAGCTGGAAGCTGATTCGTGTTCTTTGAGGCAGGTTGAAGGATTGGAAGGGGATTCGTGAGAGGCGCAAACAACCGAAGGGGAACAGCTTCTTCCAGTCGCGAGACGGGCGTGAGAGTCGTGGAAAAAACAGAGAGCCGGTTCACCAGAGGCGTAATCAAGGCCAATCCGGAGAAGGTAAAGTACTACGAATGAGAGATTGAATCGCGATGTGAGAGACTGAATCTCCAAACATGGTGGAAGACTTGACGGACTGACCTCATCAGGATGCAAGCTGACGCACACTGCTGTGCCTTTTTGAGCTAGATTCGGATACCGGGCCAGGGCCTCTTTTGAGATTTGACAAATATTGATTCCAAGGGTGGGCTGAAAATTGGAATACGACGCTTGTTCGTCCGTCGACACTCTTCGCTTCTTTTTCGGCCTGCCAGACGGCGTGGTCGCTCCCGATCCCGGGTACAGCGAGTCGCCCAGCTCAAAATGAAAGTCCTGGTCAGAGCCGCTTGCTGCGTCGAGTGCTTCCGTTGCCAGTTCCATGTCGTTCTCGCTATCTGATACCTCCTTGATGTCTTCCTGGTAATAGCGCCGTTCGAGAGTTTTGTTGCCAGATGGCTTTGATGCTCGACGAAGCTTTTTCGTCAAGGCTGAGCCTCTTGACGAAACCTTCTTGTTTCGGGCTTCTGTTATTCGACTCGAGTTTGAGCCTCCGTCCTGCTGAGAATCCACAGCATCCTCGTCCAATGTCTGATGAGCCGATACTTGTCCTGACGATACTGGCGTCACTGGATTGGCAGCTGTTTCGGCAGCCAGCTTCGCTGCCAAGGCAGCTTTTCTAACAGCTACTGCAGACATGTTTGTCAGTTGTCAAAACGACCCTAAGTCTGTAATCTTCAGCTGCTTCCCAGTTGAATAAACCGGCGAAATCTTGTGTTGGGCGGAAGCAAAACACGTCGATGATGCCCGAACTCGGCCCATGGTCAGAGTCACTTTGAAGAGGTGGAATCATGGAATCATGTACTCTATGGACAGGGTCAGGGAGGCCACCAGCATGACAATATTCTCGTTGTACATTTTTGACCGGTGAGCTGGTTTCATTGACCCATGGTGTCTTCAAAGATGCTCAACTCGACGTTTACGTACATATGACACCAGCCATACAGAGTGTGTCTACTATCAGGACTGGAACAGATCACGTCCAGTCCGGCCACCACCGCCGCACCTCTTGAAACCCAACGTTGCACGATTCGATCCTTCGTTGCTAGCAAAACAACAGCTCGTTGACCCCAATCACTTGCCCAAGATCGACGAGCATGGTCAACCGGTCCAAGGTCTCTTGGCTCACCACGCTGTGGCCCAACGTGCTGATGTACTAGGCATTGGATCTCATGCGACCGGTCTCGCCTTTGACGAAGAATGCAAACTCGTCTACGGAGTCTTGCTTAGCTTGAGAAGCATGATGAAGAAGCTGTCCGGGCGCGGGGAAGCTGAAGGATTCCAATCATATCGAACGTCAAGCTACAAGTTTCACTTTTTCGAAACCGCGTCTGGGTACAAGTTTGTGCTGCTGAGTGATCCGCTGGCGGATAACATGCAGTTTGCCCTCAAGGCATTACACTCGGGGCCGTTTTTGGATTTTGTCGTGCGGAATGATTTTGTGGGCGTCAGAGGGGGAGGTTTGGATGAGTGTTGGGGGATAGAGGCTGAAAAGGGAAAAGTTAGAGGGAAAGGCATCGACAATGATAGAGTGAGTCGAAGCTATATTTACATGCGGCGTGAAATTTGTAAAGCTAACATGGTACACTACAGTTCCGGACCGCTGTGGATCGGTATATCAGAGGGCTTAGCAACTTCGGTGTATGAATTCGCAATGACATCCTACAAATGTCGGATAATGTTTTACAGCACCACCCTTTCCAATACCCGACTCTCCACAGTGACTTGTACGATCCATTGCGACATCTCGTGCTTGTTTGCTGCTTTACGCAACCTATCACGATGGGTCGCTTCGAGTCGCCGAGGCAGAGTGACTGTCCACTCGTTGCCATCGGTTCCGTCTGGAAACCGCGCTCTTGTCAATGACTCTGGATAGGTACATGACACAAGGCAGACTCTCGAGTCAGGGTCTGCTGGATGAACCAACCAAACTTGAGACAGTAAGAGCGGTTGACCATCAAGACTGGTTCGGCTCGAGTCTGAGCCCAGAGGGAAAAAATAAACGACAGGGTACTCGAGAAGGACGCCTGCCAGCTCTGGGAAAGTTTGAGGTTGATCGAGGGAAAGAGATACCAATGAGGGAACTTTGTTCGATGAGGAAGAATGTACGCTTCCGACCGTCATCTCCGTCTGAGTCAGATGAAGAGAGATTTGATCTAGGATCAATGCCAACGCTGGCGACGGTGAAAAGCTCAAATTGAGATTGCCCTTTGAATGTGACCATCAGGATAGCATGGTCACCAAGTTCCAGTCGGTCTAGAAACTCACCACTGAAGTATTCGTCCCACCTTGGCAAGAGACGTCAAGCCAGATCTGATTCAGCTCTCCTTCGAGTGGCACTGTCGATTTCCTTTCCTCCCAAACATCTTTGTTGAGTAGAAACACTGCATCCGTCAGTCTTTCAAAAACGACAATGAGATGTTGACACGAGGTGCTCTGTGACATTCGATAAAGAAAAGAGGGAGAATGTCGGGTCATGAGACAAGCTCATCTTTCATGACAGCAGATAAGAAGTAGAACCAACCTTTGCCAATTCCTGGGCCAGTCTCTCACATTGGTCGTGATTGAGAGCGACCGTCTCCACCAAAAAACAGCATCTACGTGATCAATGACAAACGTGAAGAGTTATTTCCCTTGTACACGATCGGCTTTTGAGGAAAAATGACATGCCTGAGACCTATCAGCACCAGTGTACACCCCTGAACGAGCTCGCCGAAGCTCCTCTTATTGAGGCGTTTACGTCCCGCTCGATGGACAAGGGCCCTGTGGAGAATGTCGGCCAGCTCTTGGGAAGGAGTCAAACTGGCACCGGGCATGGACCTGTTGATGGTTCCAGGTCCAGAACCGCTCTAGTATGCTGGGCAAGCAAAATCTGTCAGATTGACATCACTCTGTCTAACGAACAACAGTCCTGTAATCCTAGCCAACTTCTGATATCGGATGTATGGATGCAATGGCTGCAATGGATGCATGGATGACGTATCAGGCTATCAGGTGTCATTACTCCTGACATCCTGATTATGCTCGAACCATTGTCATTGACAAAGATATTCTAGGTAGCACACTATCCGAATGGCCCATTGAGACCCTGGCTCGACTTGGATTCGTCAACCCACCATGTTGTAAGTGATCCGGCTCTGCTATCGACTGTGTCTGGCTGATCATTTTCCCTATCTTGCCTCTTTGTGTGTCATATGCGATTCCCGTAGCAACGCACCGAGAAATCGCTCGGATTTCTCTGGACTCCCTCCCACATTCACTTCAACAACGTATGACCCTCTGGCATCATCCGCTGCTGCCTTTTCAAACGATGTCGACCCGTGGTCAGGAGCTCCCAGTCCATCTGCAACGCCAGCAGCAGCCGCCGCAGGACAATCACATCAGAGCCCGACAAGGCCGTCTACCTTGGCCGCCTCTACTCCTCATTTAGGATCTTACGGCCAAAACGTGTCGTCTGCTGATATGGATGGTCTATTGGGTGGACTATCGGCCAGCTATCATCGACCTACATCATCCACGACGTCTGCTGCCCTCAACGGACCTGCAAGCATGGTCTTGGAATCACATCCTCCTTCAGAATATGAACAGCACTGGAATCTCACAAATACGGATGGATCTCCCTTCGTGTCTCTTGCGGCCCTAAATCGACTTTTATCAACCTCAAACCTACCTGCTTCCACGAATGAACAAATTGTCGGATTGATAGTTGGTAGCTCCGCGCAATCCGTCACTCGACTGCAATTCTTTCAAGCTCTCGCTTTGGTTGCATTAGCTCAAGCCGGACATTACATTTCTGCCGACAGTCTTTCCCAGATTGATGCATCAAGCATCCCCATTCCTTCCCTCAAAGGTCCATCCGAATCCATGAAACATCCAACACCCCTCCGAGCCTACTCTCAGACTTCCCCAGAAGCTCTCACAACGACAGACTATCCGGCATGGCAGGTAGATGAAGCAGATCGCATACCTGCAAATACAAGGAACGCCTCGACATTGAGTATATTTGGGCACGATGGCGTCAAGTCAACCGACGACCTCCACGAAGCGCAGGGGCTTACAGGGTCCTCCGCTGGAGGGGCCAAGCTAGGGTGGTGGAAAGAAACGGAAACTGTCCAGGTGATTATGCTCGCCGAAAAGGAGGGCTGGTTCCTGCAAAAGTACAGAATCGAAAGCGATAAACGCACCCATGGAACAGTGACGAGACGCTACTCTGACTTTGTTTGGTTACTTGATTGTCTTCTCAAACGTTACCCTTTTCGCATGTTGCCCACCCTTCCCCCAAAGCGAATGCACCCTGATCGGGCCTTTTTAGAGCAACGACGCAAAGGTCTACAGCGTTTCATAAACTTTATCGTCAATCATCCCATTCTGCGAGAAGATGGATGTCTCGGTGTCTTTCTCGCCGAACCAAACTTTGAAGGGTGGCGAAAGCGTTCCAAAGTCAATCTGGATGAAGAGTCCGTGTTACGCTCGCTCGATCCAGCTGAACAAGCCCGAGTCCCTGAAGATGTTGATGCTCGCATAGACTTGATGCGAAGGCACTTGCCGACGCTCCTCGACTCGCACAATAAAATGGTGATTTTTGCCGAAAAGACTATCCGGCGAATGGAGACTGCTTCTGCTGAATCATCGCGGTTGGCCATGACGCTGGCAACACTGGGAGAAGTCTGCCCACAATCGTGCTGGAGAAATATCGATCAGACGCAATTGAACCAAGGAGGCGGATTAGGAGGTGCAGGGTGCGACTTGTGCAAAGGTGTAGCAAGGGGTCTAGGAGCTATCGCCGATGCTTGGGGTAGAGAAGCAGAAGACACCGAACGAAGGAGCTCTACCTTGGCCATGGTCAGTTTGGAAGCCTTGAAAACGCAGCGAGACTTGTATGCTGCGTTTAGAGACCTGTTGGTTCGACACGAACGTGAGTGACGCCGTCTGAATCTGTTTCGCGACATTTCAAACAAAGACATGACGCCCACTCTCTATTACCCTCGGCGCTATCCAGGTCTATCCAAGGACAGTGTTGAAGCACTCCGCAAATCCATTATCGCTAAACAGAAAAAGCTCGAAGTATGCCGTGAAAAGCAAAAAGTCGGCTGGAAGGCGGAAGAGGAGAAACTCACGAGTGTACTCGCAGAGGAGACCGCATCGTGTGAGCGAATGCTTCAACGACGTATCCACATCAAACACTGCTTGTGGCATGAGTTGTCAGTCGTCTTGCATTCGAGAAGGGCAGCGCAAGCGACGTTGGGGTGGAGAGCGTTTGCAAAGGATAAAAGTGATATGTTGGGCGGTGCCCTTGGGTTATGGAAGACGCTTTCGACGAGATTGGAGACTATGCCTGTCGAGTAGGCCTGTCTGCAAACCGCCAAGGAATATACTTAGCATGAGGCGCACTAGAAGACCGAATGTACGATATATGCATAATTTCATGTCATGATACAACCATGTTGAGAGAAGCACTGGGACTAGCAGACCGTCATGCAAAACAATGATACAAGCTTCACCCATTTCCTCGTTAGATGGCCCCTCCGGCCGGATCCTCCATCTGCGCCAATTCTTCTGCAATTCTATAATAATTCAAGTACTCGTCCGAGGACATTCGTTCCTGATCTTCATCCGTCACATCGCCAAATCGCATATCTTGTTCACCGACCTTGACCACAGTGTTCTTCAGCGCTTCGACATTGTCTGCGCGAGCTGCGGGTGTTTCGACAGCTTCCATCTCTTCCATCTCCTCCTCTTCATCTTGATCTCCCGCCGCTACTGCTGCTGCTGCTGGACTTGGAGCCGACGACGGGGCAAATTCTTTGGTCTTGACACCATATTCAGAATCGACATCCGCTTCGGATCTGACAAGTGTGCTCGACGCGGGGACTGTATCGTGCGCCTCCTGCCCACTTGGCTCGCCGCCACTCGTCGCAGAAACAGCTGCAGCTGCGGCAGCTTCGGACTCGGCAGCGAGTAGTTCCGCATAATGCTTGTCGAGATCGGCATCCGAAGTATCGACCTTGGTGTCTTGCTGACCTCGAGCAAGTCTAGCCTCTCGGTCCGCCACCGTTTGCCTCAACTTGTCATGCTTGACACCCAACTCGGTCTGTTGACCCGTGACAGTCGATTGGACAGCCCATGTCGGTAGAATCTGCTTGTTGGCTTCGATTTCTGCTTTCCTTGCCTGTTCGGCCGCAATCCGTGCTTGCTTTTCTTCGGGTGTAAGTTCAGGCGCAGCTTTTTCTTTCCGTGCCTCTGAGGGCAAGTACACTCGGTGTCCCTTGGCGTTCCGTTCGACAATAATTGTCTCTGGGACATGGTTGAGCAACCAATTAATGGGCTCGAATTTCTCGAATTCTATCCGTTCGACTTGCTGCAGTGTTTTACGGATGGGGGCAAGTGCATTGTTGAATGTTTCCATCTTTCGGTCTGCTTCACTCTGTTCTTTTGCGTTCATTTTCGGTTCCAACAGACCTCCACATACATCGCAAGCAATGATAAAGTCGCCCTCCATATCCACGGCTTGCATGGCGATGTTTTGAATGAGCATGGGAACTTGAAGGGCGTCGAATTCTTTGGCACATTGAGGGCACTTGTAATCACATTTGGCAGTGTCGTCCTTGACCATGCTCGCCTCGATTTGAGATCGCATGACGGCTAGACGATACTTGATGACGAGCACAAAGTCGTGGTAGTCAATGTACCAATACATTCGTTTCATCGTTTGTCGCTTTTGCAAAGGAAGCCCATCTGCACCCCGGCCTGCAGAGTTTTCATAGTTTGCAAAAGACTTGACTAGCCGTTGCTTTTCCAACAACTTGAGCAGCTTTCCAATGTTGGTATCGCTTGCACTCATGCCTCCCGTCACTCCGACTTGATGCCCCAGACCGGACTCGAGATGCCTGCAAGGTTGCCGGGAAAGCAAAACATGGGTGGTATAAGCATGACATGTACGAGACTTTACAATGACACAGAGACGAATGAAGAAAGAAAACGATAGGCTGAGTACGCTCCAGTTGTTTGAGACGCTTACATGTCGCTGGACATCATCCGGTCCATGATGATGACAAAGTGAGGGTCAAAGAACGCTCTACTGACCTGTGCCACCAAGGTGTGCATGGTCTTGATCTCTTGGGCCGTGCACCCACTATTTTCGTACACCATGCCGATCACAGAACCAGCTAGCTTTGGGGCAAGGTCAGGTATCCCGCTTGCTTCTTCTTTTCAATGTTCAGGTTTGAATACTCGAGGTCGTTGCCTATATGCCAATCATACTGGGAGCAACTAGACATGAGAAATGGTTGAGTGACGAATCTACGGCCGACGACCTTAACTCACTGGCCGGCGTGAGAAGCGAGTTAATGAGGCCGCCGAGGCCGGGAGCACCTTAAGTGGGAGATTGAGACCCGCGGATTCGACGGATTGGATCGCGGCGCAAAGAAGCGAGAGCCAACCAGCTGCCACCTAAAGTCCCACTTGCCCAACGACTCTTCTGATTCTTGCACTCTTTCACTCGCCCTAACACCATCAATCCCTCCCACTCATCATTCCAAGCCAGCCACGGCTCAGATAGGGAGATATCGATTGCCCATCAATTCTGCCGAGTCGTCACCTTGCAAGTCCAAAACAACTTTGTCGACGGCGATAAGAAAATATGTTGAACTTGAGCCGAGTTGGATTCCGGGTTGGAAAGGCAGCCGCCAGTGTGAGTCTTGATGGAGATTGACTAAAGTTTTGTCATGGAGTGTCTCTGGACGCTGTGGCGGTGATTCTGCAAAGAAAACAAGAGAGCATGGGAGCAAGACGCCGTCTCGAATGTGCATTACGTGGTTGGGATCGATCGAGGCTGATGGCGGCACCACCCATTCTTTCGACATGTTGACAGGCTCGTTTTGCAAGCACACACGCTGGAGCTGCTGAGAGGGTGAGTTGAGTGGACTTTGATCTGGGCGGCGAAGCTTTCAAGGGTCGATGCCGATTCTGAACCGACCGCTCATCTGCTTATCACTTCGTATCATCAGTCTTTCCTTACCTCTCGTCCCGCTATCGCCGGTGCTGCTGCCGTTTCTCTTGGATCGATAGCCTACTATACGCACCTCTACGGCACCCTCCCTTTTGTCCCTGAAGCATCAGCCAACTCTGCTGCCGACGATGGTCTCCACCCTGCTAAATACCCCTGGCCTCACAAGGGCGCCTTTGAGACTTTTGACCACGCCTCGTATGTCCTCCAATAGTCTCTGCACGTGAAGCCACTTGAATCGCAACTAACGAATCTACACCGTGCAATACAGAATCCGACGTGGTTACCAAGTTTACCGGGAGGTGTGCTCAGCCTGTCACTCTTTGGAGCGTATCGCCTGGCGTAACCTCGTCGGTGTTTCCCACACTGTCGATGAAGTCAAGGCCATGGCCGAGGAAGTCGAGTACCAGGATGGACCCAACGATGAAGGTGAAATGTTCCAGAGGCCAGGAAAGTTGGCCGACTACATGCCCTCTCCTTACCCCAACGACGAGGCTGCTAGGGCTGGAAATGCCGGAGCCCTGCCCCCTGATCTTTCTCTGATGGTCAAGGCCCGACACGGAGGTGCCGACTACATCTACTCCCTTCTTACTGGATACGTGGACCCCCCAGCAGGTGTGACTGTCGCAGAGGGAATGAACTACAACCCTTACTTCCCCGGTGGAGGAATTGCAATGGCTCGAGTGTTGTTTGACGGATTGGTCGAGTACGATGACGGTACTCCCTCAACCACTTCGCAGATGGCCAAGGATGTTGTTTCTTTCTTGTCTTGGACTGCCGAGCCTGAGTTGGACGACCGAAAGAAGATGGGAATGCAGGCTGTGATCATCTTGTCTACATTGACTTTGATCAGTTTGTACGTCAAGAGACAGAAGTGGTCTGGTATCAAGAACCGAAAACTTTGTGAGTCTTGGTCTTGCCTTACGAGTGTTGTCTTGACGTGTTGAGCTGACGGTGCATCATGTCCCTGACATTGCAGTCTACAACCCTCCCAAGACCAACCACTAGAAACCCAATTCAAGTGAAAAAGAGGAGACGGAGAGTAGAACAATAGATTGCGGGCAAGGCAGGAAGGGAAGAGGGTGATAGGTGGGAGGTGGAACGGTATGAAAGCGTCCGACCGTGTAAAAGGGATGAAAAGGATGCGGGTGTAGTAATATGACATGACTGCTGCATGGAAGTCATGATGATTTGGTTGTGTTTGGATCGATTGGGGTGTCGCTCGATCATGAACGATTCCGGCGGCGTGAAGTCTTGGTCTGGCAAGACAGGATGCAGCGATAGCGACATCCTATCGCTGTCTCACAAGCATGTCAGGCAGCTTGGTATTGGTGGTGCATGAATGAGCGATTGTGGTCGAGAGGAATTTGCCAGGCAATGGACTTGAGATCGCATACAATTGCCAGTGCGACCTTGATTGATTGCCTGTATATTCACGCCTCTGAATGGATGGCCATCTTTCGCACCACAAATGCCACTCACTGAAACTCACGCAAACCTGTTGCTCGAGCCCAAATCCGATTTAGCTGACCACTTGGTGCTTAAATCGATTGCATGACGCGAGCGCCGAGGGAAACGCTTGCATGTCGACTCGAGCAACTCTCTCATCCCAAGGTCTGCTGCACAACTGACACTCCACGGACCTCACCCCAGATTAAAGCTTCACCGATATTATGGCGTCTCGATCCTCTTACGACAGGTGAGTGGTTCATACCGATAGGCCTGACTGGAAGGACGAGTCTCCCTGCTGCAATGATTCACTGACTACTGTTACTTGCGTGTTGCTATCAGATACCTCACCGTCTTCTCACCGGAAGGAAGAGTAAGTAGCCAAGCGTCGCACCACACTGGTTGAGTTTGATCTTACTCATGTGAATGTTGCCTACTTTCCAACAGCTCTACCAAGTCGAATATGCCTTCAAGGCCATCTCTGGAGCTGGCATCACTGCTGTGGCTGTCCGAGGGAAAGACACTTCTGTGATCATCACACAACGAAAAGTTCCTGTACGTGCACTTTCAAACCTTCAACACATTCCTTACATCTAGGTAGCCACTGACTGGTAGTCTCACTAATAGGACAAGCTACTCGATCCTGAGACCGTTACTCACCTGTTTCAAATTACACCGTCAATCGGATGCGTCATGATTGGAAGAATCGCTGATGCTCGAGCCCAGGTCCAACGTACAAGAGCAGAGGCCGCAGAATTTAGATACAAGTTTGGCTACGAGATTACACCAGATGCTCGTGAGTGACCAGCCGAAGGGAATCACCATGGGAAGCCGTTGCATTGAGGACATGCTGACAAGTTCACCCCATTTTCCAGTCGCAAAACGTATGGCCAACATCAATCAAGTGTACACCCAGAAAGCAGGCATGCGACCGCAGGGAATTGGTGAGCATATCTGAGGCAACACCACTGTCCCTTGAGTAACTCGGCAGCTCACCTGGACGCTGCGGAACTTTAGCCATGATTTTGATTGGTAATGACGAAGAGCAAGGTCAACAAATCTTCAAGCTGGATCCTGCAGGCTACTACACTGGTTTCCGAGCAACGGCTGCCGGTCAAAAACAAGTGGAAAGCATCAACTTTGTAAGTATCTTGGCATTACTATCTTGTCTTGAGCATCGAGCTGAATCACGTCTCTCATCCTGGCAGTTGGAGAAGCGTTGGAAATCTCAAAAGGCGCCATTAGATCGAGCTGGTGCGATTGAACTCGCCATCGAGGCCCTCTCCTCTGTGTGTGCGACCGACTTCAAGTCGGATGAGATTGAGATTGGAATCTGCTCGACAGCAGAGGACGAGCCCGTGCCCGAGGGCAAGCAAAAGGGTGCTGGTCTGTTTAGGCAAATGAATGACGAGGAAAGGGGAGAGTGGCTGGTCAGAGTCGGAGAGAAGGATTGAGAGTTGTCTTTGCAAAAGTGTAATGATCAAACCGTGCTCTCGTAGTGTCAATCAACTCTCATTCTATGCACATCCCAAGTCACAAGGATTTCATCATGCTCAATGGTCTACGAAATCTATGCACAAAAGTCTTGATCTCGTAATACATTTGATGTGACCCTTGTCACCACATCCAACCTCTACTCTTCGCCAACGATGTTGTTTTCGATATTGACACCGGTATTCTTGCCCTTTTCAACATCGTTGACAGTCTTTTTCCCAGGAATGACCATGGTAGGTGGCAAATGTGTGAGGGGAGCAAGTAGAGCCGCAGCACTCTGTCGAGCTTGTTGTTGCAACACAGCACTATCAGGGGCGAGGAGACAAAATGAAGGGATTAGTCCTGCATCTTGAGCGATCAACAAAAATCACTCACTCCATAATGACCATGGCAGCCATGGTTTCAACGATGGGCACTGCTCTGGGCAATACACAGGGGTCGTGCCTTCCCTTGGCTGCCAACACACCGGCAGATCCGTCATACTTTACAGTGGATTGCTCTTGTGAGATCGTAGCAGGGGGCTTGAAACCAATCCTAAAGTAGACGTCTTCGCCGTTTGAGATTCCACCTTGAATCCCACCGCTCCAGTTGGTCGATGTTCCTAGAGTGCCGTCAGGTCGTTCGATGAACATGTCATTGTGCTTGCTCCCGGGGACTTCGGTTCCCTTGAATCCGGATCCAATCTCGAATGACTTGGTGGAAGGAATAGACATCATGGCGTGTGCCAAGACAGCTTCAAGTTTGTCAAAGCAAGGCTCACCGAGTCCGTGAGGGACACGACGAATGACACAGGTGATCGTCCCTCCGAGCGAATCCTGATTTGCTTTGGCCTCGCGAATGGCCGTCTGCATCCTTTCCGATGTTTCCTTGTGAGGACATCGGGAAAGTTCGGCATCGACTTGTTCTCTCGTGACCTTGTTGATCAAATCCACGTACTCGAGTCCGAGAGGACCTTCTTCATCATCGGCATCGAGGAATGGGATCTTGACTTTTCCAACGCTTGTCACAAAGGCTACGATTTCAATACCAAAAGCCTCTTTGAGGTACTTTTCTGCGATCGCTCCGGCAGCAACTCGGCCGATGGTTTCTCGGGCTGAAGAACGGCCACCGCCCGACGAGGCCTTGACGCCGTACTTTGCGAGGTAGGTGTAGTCGGCATGCGATGGACGGGGGTACAAGTCCGTCTCGGCGTAATCATGAGGACGTTGGTCCTTGTTCATGACCCGAATACCAATGGGTGTACCAAGAGTGACGCCATGTTCAGTTCCAGATTGGATTTCGACAGTGTCGTATTCGTTTCTCTAGGCAATGTATCATAATCAAGACGTCAGATTCTGGGAAGCAAGACCTCGAGTCATCCGTATCGGTGTCAAACTCACTGCGGTGGTCAAGTCACTTTGACCGGGTCTTCGCCGGGAAAGTTGGGTTTGAATGTCCTCATTTGTGAGTTGGAGACCCTGCGTTGTTTTATTGACAACAGTGAGCAATTTGGCATCAGGGTTTCAACGATCGGTCAATTCATGACACAAGACTACGCACAGGAGGAACTCCGTCGATAATGGCACCAACAGACCTGCAGTGAGATTCACCGTAGGTATGCACCCGGTAAGCTGTTCCAAAGGTGGACATTGTTTGTCGATATGAACTAGTATATTCAAGTTGCACACCATTCAAGACGTTTAGCTTTTCAATGTACAAATGCTGAGACGAGTCAGATCAGACTCGCACCGACATTGAGAATTAAGCAGGTTTAGGCAGATTTAAGCAGATTTAAATTGAGTCTGACGCCAGCAGCTGAGGTAATTCACTTTCGGCCGAACGCCTTGACAAGCTTATCTGACAAGTAACGCGGAAGCAATTCAGTTGTTTGATGTGTTCCCGCGGGTCTTGTAATATCACTATGGTGCAAGTCAGTTAGAGGCTACCAATTTCGCGCGTCCCAAAGCCCTGCGCGCGAACCTTAATAGCGTCCGTCATATACCCTCAAATTCCTCATAGACCCCTAAGAACGCTTATTTAGATCAAGGGGAACAAAACTTGGGGCTCAAAAATATTGTGCGACTCTTGGTTCCCGAGTTATTAATTTTGGGTCCAAGAAMATTGACCCCCCTGKTCCGCAGATTTGTTTACTTTGTCATRTWATGGCTTGTATATGGCCCCTGGAGACGTTCCAAGTGGTCCTAAATGAAGCAAATTCAATTCTGGAACTTGCCTGATCATTTGGGACCAAAGTTTTACAAAAAAAAAAAAAAAAAAAAAAGAGAGATTTCTTAAAAAAAATTGACCCCCGTTGGTGGCCTCTAACTGACTTGCACCATACAGTAGCTACTGTTGTAAACTGACCCGCTGCGCAATCAACTCTCTCTTCCTCCCTCAAAAGTACCATTGTGCCACGCCACCATGTCTGCAGTGAGTGTTTGCTTGACAAGCACAAGTAGTGCATGTTCGACTACTGACCCGCGGAGACGCCTTGCAGATTTCCGAGCCCATGACCACACCTTCAATCGTGCTGCCTCCTGAACTGCTGGACGACAACGCCACAAAAGGTCCTGTTCAGGGTGCAGTGCCCGTACCCGGTCCCAAGGCCGACTTGGCAACTCTGGACCTGTCACTCCCTCTCTCTACGCTTTTGAAATCCGGTACCAAGCTGGCTCATACCAATGCCGAGCATTCTGCAGGTGCTATCGCACTAGCTAATGGTTCTTTGGAGTTGACCGAATACGTCAGGTACTTGACCATTCTATGGGTCGTCTACCAGACATTGGAGAGTGAACTCGACAAGACGGTCGCTACGCCTCCCCACGCAGGTGCAGACGGCGCTGTTGAGGCTATCGACGCGCTTTGGAGTGACCGCAAGGGCAAGGGAAGAATGTTGAGGCGTTCGCCCGGCTTGGCCGAAGATATCAACTATTATTGCGAGTACCTTGGTCTCGTCAAATCTGCTGCTAAGGATCAAAAGACCGGACTTCCCTCTCCAGCACCTCCCATTGTTCAAGACATTCTCTCATCACCCCCAGTGGATCTGGCGACGTTCAAGTCTCATCTTGAGACTCTCGGTGCAACCCATCCTGGTTTGCTCCTCGCTCATGCCTATGTCAGGTACCTCGGTGATCTCTCAGGAGGCCAGCTCATCGCCGCAAAGATCCGCAGAGTGTATGGCATTCCTCCCCCACCCGCTGGAGGCACTGCCTTTTACGAGTTTGATCTCGATGGACAAGGTGGACGTGGTGTGACGGCGACACTGACCAAGCACGCTCATTCGGCTGATGCCGCAGGGAAACAAGATGAATCAAGTCTCTACGAGCGAAAGAAGCAGGTCGAGGGAATCAAAAACTGGTTCAGAGATTGCATGGATATGAATGTACAAGACGACGAGGGTCTCAAGGCGCAATTGGTGCAAGAAGCCATCACTTCGTTCCATCTCTCGACCAGAGTCTTTGCCATGTTGAACCCCCCTGCAAATTCGGAACAGGCGTCCACTGCTCCCGCTGCCAGTGCTGCTCACGGTCACAACAGTACCAACGGAAACACGCTTCACCAACGCAAATCGGCCGCCGCCCAAACCCAACAAGTCCCAGCATCCCCTTTCCAAAAGCATATTGCGACCGAGAAACACCATGGCGATTTGGCGTCAAAAATTACAAAGGTTCAGGAAGACGCCGTCAAGGCTGTCGACCGGGGCACATCTGTTCAAGCCAAATTGTTGTTGGTCATTGCTCTCTTGTTTGTGTGGAGACTAGTCGTCGGTTGGCTCGGTGCAAAAGGTTACGACGTTTTGGACTTGCTCGAGTGGGTCGGCAAAAAGTTGGTTGGCACTCCAGCTTCCACCTAGTCACCTAGTAGCTATAGACGAGTGGCCTTCCTAGTATGTAATATTTGTGGGTTAATGTTTTCGAATTTCCGAAATCTTTGTGTAATGTGCTCTACTATGAAATTAAATCAAGAGGTCTGGTCATTGACGTTCATGGAACGATCCCAACATGTGAACCTTTTTGAATGGCCGCTGCGCTGCGCATAAAGGCCGTTTCGGAAGCAAAGTGTACTGCTCGGGCATCGTCCAACGTCGGCCACAAAGCGAACAGAGCGAGTTTGTATAGATAACCTTGCTTCATCTCACAGTTCTCACCATTCAACCCTTGGCTCTCGGGATCATGAAGAAAGAGTCTGCAAGATCCGACGACAATAAGCAGGATGAAGCGTTCCTCAATAGCCTGACGACCAGCGATGCTCACGACAATGGTGGCGGTGATCAAGCTTCAAGTTCATCCCTGGCACAGCACGGCGGACTCGCCACCGACTGGCCCGTTTTGCCTAGTTATCAAGAAGCAGCATCACACCCTCAGCAGCATCATCAGTCGGTAGAGAATCAACAACATGCTGCCACCGGAACAAGAAGACCGCCTCAAGAACAGTGGCACTTGTTTAGCCGTCCAGCCCATGCCG
Organism: Filobasidium uniguttulatum; assembly: GCA_039545395.1. Lineage (NCBI taxonomy): Eukaryota > Fungi > Basidiomycota > Tremellomycetes > Filobasidiales > Filobasidiaceae > Filobasidium > Filobasidium uniguttulatum. Next base: position 1,062,069 of record BCJK01000002.1, on the reverse strand, counting down.
AGCCCATGTTGACTGAACGTGATGTGATTCGATCGGAGGAGATGGTGAGCGAAAGAGTGACCAATGAGGGCAATGTGGTGACGCTTGACAAGAGGTTGAGCGATCGTAAGTGTGTTGCATGGCTCTTTCCAATAAGCAGGGCAGAATACTTACGTTTAGGCACTCGTGTGTAGCTGCGGCATTGGAGCGATACATTCGATGTCAAGCGCTTGTTCGACCACATTTCCAGCTGAGATGTAAAGGTCCGTTGTGACGTTTTCTTCACTACATAGCATGATTCAATGGTCTCTTAAACTCTAATCCTTGGAATTGTTTCTCCCCCCTGCCAGGTTGGCATACAGAACGTCGTCACCATCAACATTCGGGCTCAAGTTGGTCTAGTCAACGGCGCCATAATTCCACGTCGACAGATACTGTGGTCGACTTCGACTTTACAGTGAGAATTTTTTCGAATTTTATCCTGTCTCTCAAATTCCGCGGTCATGGAGACTAATTTTTCTGACGGTCTCACAGATCGACCTCGACAAGATTCTTGAAACTGTTCCGAGGGAAGCCATTGTCATTTCCACAGTTTCTTCTCACGAACCCACTTATCGAGGAACGTCGGCCAAGACGTATGATCCTCACCACTCCAGCTCATCTGGTCGTATAGATATCAAAGCTTGCTCCACGGATGCAGGGCGGCAAGCCAAATGGGGAGAGCTCTCAGTATGGAGCGAATGGACCAAACAACGGATCGCTAGCGGATGGCCTGCGTGGTCGGAAATGACGGACAAGTTCAAGAATCGGATCCGTCAAGCTCAAGGAGGATCTCCCCGTCGCCCCAACGCACAAGGGAGGAGCGAAAGTAGGGATATCGAAGCAGAGCCTCTAGACCATTCGCAAGATTTCCAACCAGCCACGCTCTCGGATTGGTGTCAAGCTTTCTGCGCATCAGCCTCTCACCATCCCATGAGCGAGTTTATACTGAAAAAGCAAGTATGGGGTTGGGATCGTGAAGGGATCATCTTGGCGGTCAATGCGGCCATTCAATCGACTGGATACACGCACAATGTGTCGGTCTGGTTTGAGCAAACCGGCGGTCAAGTAGTGGTAAGGCCGGATCACGGGCTGGCAAGGTGGATGTCCGAGGTGAGTCTTCTCCCCTTGTGTAGCTTGGCGTTCTCATTGTAAGACACTCATTCGACTCTTTTGTGTGTCTTTCCCACTCAAAGCCCTGGTTGGTATTCTTGCTCTGGATCACCCTACTCTATCCCTTTCTGTGGCTCTAGTAAGTCTTACGTCCATTTGTGTCACACGCTTGAATGCCACTACTGACACTCATCAATTGATACAGCAAACGATTCATGAGTGCAGGAAAATACGCCATCGTCACGGCAAGCTGTAAGTGGCCTGTTGTTTATTCAGTGACTCTGCCACCAAAACGCTCACAAAACCCTCACATTCCCCTGGTAGACCCCTTGAAAGCCTACGTCCCCGCCTCGCAAGTCTCATCGTCCCATAACCCCTCAGAACCTATCCGACCGGGACCTCCGTCGAGCGGATCAGCCCTGTTCAAACTTGTCGGGGTCCGTGAGGGGGCATTCATCGAGCAATGGGAGGATCGGATTCGGTCAAGCGTGAATCATCGTTTGATCGGGGAATTGCAAGGAATGCATGTGGCCAGGGAGGCCGCGGCGGGACTTGATGGGTATGGCGGGAGGGATGGGTGGTGAGGCCGTCTGTTTATGACTTAAGTGTTGTGATATGACTTGATCTGCGAGTAGCGCTGCTCTATATACCCTTTTGTATTCTTTTATGTGATCATCAAGTTTTGATGCTACGTATGACGATAGCTTGGCAGACATACGAGAGCCCCTGCAATGTGACATTGAGCCTGTCCAGATACGAATACAGGATGTGTAATGAGCCAAACCAGGTGATGGTAATTCGTGACATAACTATGCATCATGTACAATGGATGCAGTAGGTACTGGGGGCACAACATACGGTAGTGCCCGTGGGGCCCAGAGAACGTTGCTCGCGATGGTAAAACTCCATTGTAGATGTCGTGAATCAGCTCCAACTAGTGCCGTCATTCGTATCAGCCTTGATGTCGCTTTCATAGTCGTTTGCCAGATCGTCTTGACGCTCCGAGTCATCCCTTTCGAGAGCTTTGGCGTTCTGATCTGCGATACCCGCCAACAGATCCCACGGGTCTTGCCATTCTGCGTCTTCGTCTTGCTCCTCTTGTTGATGAGGTGTGTCCCAGTGTTGAATCCCAAAATCTTGCTCAAAATCTCCGGCTTCGCTGGCAAATTTGACGCTTGACGTGCTGTCATCGTCCCATCCTTGCCACGAGCTCGCCGCGGCTTGAGCGTCGTATTCGAGTCCTTCTTCCCAGCCTGACAATTCGCCTGTTGATCTTGTCCAGGGTTTACGTGGTTTGCGTGCTGATGGTCTGGGTCGAGATGGGTATGTTTGGGGTGGGACAAGGGGGTGGTTGGGACTTGCGGTGGTAGATGTAACAGAGGAAGAGGGGAATGTACAAACCACCAGCCGGGATGGAAAGTTGGATGCATGGCCGATAGGGGCTATATACGAGTGGTATAACGGTGGATTGGGTACTCTGGCTATTCTCTCTGAAAGCCTGCTTTTCAGCCGATCCGTTTGCTTGGTTCTGGTCGAGCAACACTGAGAGGTAATGTTCCAAGTGATTGGCCGGTTCTGTTCACCAGTGTCGTCTGCCGAGTCTAGCAAATCTATCGCAGAAATTGTCGAACAAGACGCTTCCAAGCCACCATTGACCAAATCTGGGCAGTATTGCTGTTCTACTTTGGATAAAGCCTTGGTTTGATCTAGCTCGGTGCTGTCACGTAACGTTTCACTGCAATCCTTTGGGGGCGGACTGTCCACCGACGGAAGGTCCAAAAAGGTGGGCAACGGACGGCCTGATTTGGCCTCACCTGCTAATAATGCCGTCGTCCATTCTTCATCACACGTCGAGTCTTGAACATTTGATTCCACGATTCCAGTAGAGTCTAAGCCGGCTCCTGTAAGGTTGAGTTCGAGTCCCTTGACGTGTGTATCTTCCTGTGGCTCGTCATCCATTCGTAAAACCAGCACACCTCCGCCTTCGACTCTGAGACCACCACTACTACTACCACTACCCCTTCCTGACCAGCCAGCGGGGCTCGAGTTTAATGTACTGGTATTGCGTTCCACTGACCACCCAAGTGAATCGGCGAGGGCCTTGCCATCCCCATGCATCGGTGAACCACTTGCCTTGGGACTACCACCAAGCCACCTCTGGACAGGACTATGGAGGTTGATCTGGCCAGTATGATTGATGCTAGCCGTTTTGCCCATGGTATCCAGCATTGTGGGGGATCTCTCGATGAGAGTAGTCATGAGTGCTTGGGAGAGACTGACGATGATGTGTGTGTGTTGTGGGCTGGCAGTCTTGCTGCAAAAGGTGATGATGCTGCCACTGTCGACAATGAAGATGGTAGCTACAATAACCCCTATCGGACGTCGCCGATCATCTCAAACCACCACTCCCGAACCATTCGTCCATTCGTTGATTATTCGTTCTCAACTGCCAGTTCATCGGCTTGACAATCTAGTCTGTAGCTAGTACATTCAGGATCTCATGTCCGCTAGTCTAGGTTGACTCGTGGCTGTGGAAAAGGACAATCCAAAACGGTACTGATCGGAATTGATATATCTCAACTAACTCTCTATCTCAACTCTCTCGCTTCCTGGTATATATTCTTCCGTAGCCTATAGTAGTGGTCCAATCGTCGTCCAGTAGTACAATCTGTCGCCACCGCAACGTACAAAGAGAATCCAGCAGGCTTTCCGAGTGGTGCTTTGAGTACACTCTGGGGCTATCGCAACGGCTTCCACTCCACCGCCCTGCTGACCCGGACCACATTGCTATACCTACCACCTACCCCGCTTCCCGCCCGTCTGGCGTCATCAGCATCTTCACTGGAGCATTGGAGACCAGATTCACGCCAAAAAAAAGTCAGTTATCAAACAATAGTCAAGGTGACTGTGCTGTCGATTCGACATATACATTGCTCGTTTGCGGATCAGAATAGTCGAATCGTCCCAAAGAAACGAGGAATGTAAACCTGCTCGACTCGAGGCTGGCATCAGCTCTACTTACCCATCGACCCAACTGTAGAGACTTTACTTGCTCGTCGAGTCTAACTGGCAGAACCTCCACAACCAGGTAATCAAGCAACCAACAGGTCCACATCAAAGGGTTTCAACAGCACCCAGCCCCTCTTTTGCCGGATCGTCTTGTCTACAGTAGACTTTTGTTACCGAATCGGCGCCAAGGCCCAACAACGCTCCCACAACCATCAATCAAGTCATAGCGAGAATCTCAACAGACTCATACTGCGCCATGGGAAAGACCTACAGAATCTATTTGAATGGACGGCGTGTATATGGATGTTTGGAATGCAGAAATCACCTCACGCTCGTCGAATGTTTGATCTCCAAGGTAAGAGGCGACATGCCAGATCTCATGTCAGTTGTGTTGGTCATGTGACTTACTATTCTTGTACTTGAAAGAACTTTACCGGTCAATTTGGAAAAGCTTTCCTATTTGATCTAGTGCAAGTCTTACTTTTGATAGTGTGGATGATTGGGCCACGCTGACCGGATGATGCGACTATCGACGTTACAGTGTCAATGTCAAACTCGGAGAACCGGACGATCGAAGAATGACCACTGGCCTACATACGGTCAGGGACATCAAGTGCGGTAAATGTGGGCAGACGTTGGGGTGGAAATATGTGAGTGGGGCAGACAGTTTGCTTACCCGGTGGCAGCTGACACGTTGCGAACGCTGATGGCTCTCACACAGGACAAGGCGTATGAAGAAAGTCAACGGTACAAGGAAGGAAAGTTTATTCTCGAAAAGAGTCTGCTCGTTGACGTGTGAGTTTGTGGACTTGTTGCATCTCTTGTCCTGCTCGGCCTACTCGAGATACTCATTGGGGAATACCATCATGATTGAGTAGAAGTGCACCACCTGCCCAAGAAGTGGTGGCCGCTGCCGCGTCAAGTGAAGTGTTGCCATCGAGTGCGAGTGACAGTTTGATGAGATTCAGCAGTACGTTGAGAAGGAATCCCTTGTAAATGTTTAATCCATGTATCTCTCTTGTGTTTTTATTGTACACGTAGTGGTGGTGTATCTACTTTATTGACTGCTCGAGTCCTCGCGGCGGCCGGGGAAAACCCACAAAAATGGAATATTTGTTGACAAATCGGTTAAATCGAGTTTATTACATGCGCGATAAATCCCGGGCAGTCGCGCGTAAAAAAAAGGTGGGCCGACGCAAAACATGGATGGCATAGAGTGGTGGTGGAGACATCCTATCACACACCACTCATATCAGCAGTACACAGGGTCGTGTCATCACCGTCGTCGTCGTCGTCTGGACTCACTCACATTCGTTTACATTGTTGAAAAAAGACAGCTACACACACCAAACAAACCATGCAAAACATATCCACACAGGCAGCACCTGCTGCATCGGCATTCGCGACCATTCCCTTGCTGTCGGCACTCTCCAACAAACTCGGCTTCACCTCGAGCTCTCCCACCAATGCCATTTACGGAGCCGCCACCGTATCTGCTACATCCTCGGGTTGGTTGAGCAAGCAACTCATTGGCACTTTGTTGACCATTATCGCGTCCCTCCTCGTCCTCGAACAGGCCGTGTACAGGTACAAAAAGGCTCACTTACCAGGTGCTAAATGGACCATTCCCATCATCGGGAAATTCAAGGATTCGATGGACCCTAGGTTGGAAGGGTACAAGAGGCAATGGGCTAGTGGTGCGCTCAGTGTCACTAGCGTTTTCAACATGTGAGCATAGACGACCCCTATTCGGTTCGATGACCAAAAAGTGACCTGTACTGAACGCGTCTGGAAAAACGATGATGTGTATCCTGCAGTTTCATTGTCATTGCTTCTTCAAACGAGTACTCGCGAAAGATCCTCAACTCGCCCACGTTTGCTGAACCATGCCTGACTTCGTCTGCCAAACCCATCTTGCTCAAGGAAAACTGGGTGTTTTTGCACGGAAAGGTTCACTCGGATTACCGAAAGGCCCTCAACGTCTTGTTCACCAAAAAGGCTCTTTCCATCTACCTTCCCATTCAGGAGAGCATCTACCGCAGGTACTTCAAGTCATGGGTGTCCGACCCCGAACCCAAGCCCAAGCCATACATGATGGCCATGCGTGACTTGAACATGGAGACGTCCTTGCGAGTATTCGTCGGCAACCACATCAACGAGGAGGCCGCACAGGAAATCTCCGACAAGTATTGGTTGATCACAGTTGCCCTCCAGCTTGTCAACTTCCCCCTCGCCGTTCCCGGGACGAATGTCTACAATGCTATCCAAGCTCGAAAGATCGCCATGAAGCACTTGACCGCTGCTTCCGCCGCTTCCAAGGTCGCCATGGCCAGAGGTGACGAGCCTAGCTGTCTTCTCGATGCCTGGATTGCTGAAATGATTCAAGCTCGTCAAGGGTCAGGAGAGGAAGACCAAGCCCGTGTCCTTTCTCGTGAATACAGCGATCATGAAATCGCCATGGTCGTCTTGTCATTCTTGTTTGCTTCCCAGGACGCCATGACCTCGGCCATTGTGTTCCTCTTCCAGCACATGTCTGAGCACCCCGAAGTTCTCGCCAAGGTCCGCGAGGAACAATACCGAATCCGTAACAATGACCTCGATGCTCCCATCACCCTCGAAATGGTGGACGACATGGTTTACACCCGGGCATGTGTCAAGGAATCGCTTCGTCTCGTGCCCCCTGTCATTATGGTTCCTTACAAGGCCAAGAAGCCATTCAAGGTCTCGGAAGACTACACTGTGCCCACTGGAACCATGGTTATTCCTTCATTCTGGGAATCCACCCACGATGCTAAGGTCTACCCCAAGCCTGATGAATTCATCCCCGAGCGTTGGCTCGAGACAGAGTCTGGCGAACAACCATTGGCTGACAAGTATCCCCAAAACTACATGGTTTGGGGTAGCGGTCCTCACAAGTGTATTGGTATCCAATACGCCTCGATGCACTTGGCCGGTGTCATTGGAAGTGCATCGGTCTTGATGGACTGGGAACGAGAAATTACACCCGAGAGCAACGAAACACAGTTAGTGTTGCGTGGATATTGTTGGCGATCTGAGCATGCACTGACTTGATTTGTTCGTTTACAGAGTACTTTGTACATTATTCCCCAAGGACGGTCTTCGACTGAAGTTTACCCCTCGGGCTCCTCCCGCCTAGGCTCCGTCTGCCCAACCCTTGGCGTTTGAGACTCTCATTGGTTTTCACTTTTTTTTTCCTTTTTGGTTACATTCATTTGGTGTTTTGTGGGACGAACATTATAGATGCGTCCTTCACGCACACCTCTACACACACACACACACACACACACACTTGCCTTTTGTCCCTCTTTTATTCCCCGCCCTGTTCCTACCAAAAAAACAAACGGCAAACGAGCGCGGGGTTGTACATTTTGTAGTCTATGTATTGCCTCGAAATGGATACAAATGACATGGTGGTCAAGACGTTTTATTTCCATCGACCAAGCAAGACCCAAAAGGGCAACATTGTTTTAGCCCAGGTCAGAGAACAGCGCCAACTTTGACCCGACGCAAGCGGTCAATAATGATGCCGGGAGGGGCGAGTCGAGAAACCGAGTGTCTCGCAATGTCATGGCCATTGAATGCATGGAATGATAGACGAGGCCGTCTGAGTTTCATTACTATATTTCACGAGCGCCACTATCATTACATATCTCTCCTCTTGACAATACAGACTTTTTTTTCTCAAAAACCCCAAAATCATGCGTCGTCAAGACCATTGCCAAAATCAGCATAAATGAGCGCTGCAAACCCTTCAAGCTCGGCGAGACGGAGGACTCGCTGGGGGTTATTGCAACACACGCCCACACAAATCAAAATGCACATCAATACTTGTCACAATGAAAACCCAAGACCAACAGGCAGCAGAAGAGACGCGACTCACCTCGATGGGTTCCGCTGGGACATGCGCCCAAATGTCACCACTCCACCGGGTCAAGAATGGCAAGCACTCGACCACGCGTCGTGTCTTTTGACTCTCAATCCTTGCGACCGGCTGCTGCTGCTGCTGCTGTTCATACCCATCATTCACGGGAATAATGTCAATCTCATCATACACCTCGATCGCCAACCGGTCGAGTACGGCGACCGTCATGCGTTGCATGCACGTTTCCAAGAGGAGTTTAAAATCGGGCGAGCTGACGTGGGAAGACGATTGGTTGAGTAGACTGGCGAGTGGGTGGGCGTAGGGGGGTGGAGGGATCGGACATGAGTCGAGGAGGCCGTGTTTGCTCAGCAGGTGGTTGAATTTGGCTGGGGAGGCGGGAGGGAAGAGAATGTCGTGTAGTCTGTGCAGTGACATCGCAACTGTGGGGTCAGTGTGAGGGGGTCTGATGCAATAGAAAGAAAACAACACACGTTGTTTGGGTTTCACGGTCGGATTCGAGAGGAGCGAGATCGGTATCGACCTTTGCCTTGACGGCATCCACCAGTTCGAGCCAGTCTTGAGCCGTCACTTCTTTTTTCAGCGACACACTGTGGTTTCCAAAAGCAATACACATACACAAGAGGCTTCGAGTCAGTCACAAAGACGTGTCCTTTTTTGATTTCGACTATGGGAGGAAAGGAGAGAGGGGTACATACGGCTTGAAAACGGTCTTGACGGCATATCGAATTGTCTCTTCGAGCTCTCTCCATCCGACATGGAGTAGCCACCAGCTAAAGAGCAAAAAGGTTCTTTCGGTTTCCTGGTCAAGAGACTCGTAGAGAGATCCCTCGATAGAACAACGGCGTGCAGCCAACGATTCAGACGACTTGTTGCCACCGAGCAAGAGCGATGATCCGGCAGACATGACGGGCCCAATGACGGGGATCGAGCTCACCCAAGTCGTCGCTCTTTGTTGTTTGGTCTGATACTCTTGCAGTTTCATGGAATCGATCGAAAAGTAGGTCCAAGGCATAAATACGTGTTGCAAGACGCTGGATTCGGACCTGGTACCCGCGTTGAGTGCCTCCAAGGGAATCTCGTACCCCTCAATGGGCTCTGAATCTGTGGAAGCATTCATCGATGATAGCGCTTGCAAGTGATGTAGTCTCGCCAGCAAGGTCAGTTGTGATGTCGTGTGGATAGACAGGAGAGGTGCCAGATAGATGGTCAAGATTGTTCGTGTGAGTGTTTGAATCTTGATCTCGCCCCATAATTGAGCCTTGGATCGTCCACTGAGTACGGGTCCAGGCGCGGGAGTCTCTATTGTTGCAAGTGCATGGTGGTCTTGTTGGGATTGTTCAGCTGTGGTATGAGATTGCTGTGCAAGGTGTGCCGCTTGTTCAGGTGTTGGCTGGGCAGCCTCGGCATATGACAACGGCCCAGGAGCGGTTTGGTCCTTTTGCTCATCCACATGTCCGAATGCCTCGTGTGAGTTCTTGACTCCCCGGGGGCTTAGACTTGGGCTTCGCAGGTACCGGTCTCCGGTCGAGTCAGCACCTTCTGCATGAGACTCTCTGGCGGTCCCTAGTGTCGAGTCCCTACCCGGAGATGTGGATGCGAGCGATGGGTCTGTGAAATTGGACATTGAAGTAGACATGTCTGTGCCAGATTCTCCAAGTTCAGAATTCAGAGTGTAGGGTGTCCCATCGGGTCCAGTTGGGTTGGGATACGAAGCCGGCTGGTTGCTGGCCGATTCAATGGTGGGATGGTCAATGAGCAATGGCGCGGCGCCTTCTGAGCTCTCTGAAAAGGTCGCGGTCGAATCCGTGAGTGAGATTGGCGCACCAGGGGCAGTACGAGCAGTATCGGCAAACTCGCTAGCCCAGCTTTCACCGATACCTCTCGGCTGATCCGTTTGACTGTCACTGGCGCCGACTATACTCGACGCTTGGCTCGTAAACTCGGATGTGTTGGGAAGACTTGGGGTCTGGTCGCTCTCGTTGGAGCGTTGCGGTTTTGCAAGTAGTGACAACTCTTCGGTAAGTGATTCGACATTGATTTCCTCCAGGATTTGTTGCGACAGAGTGGGGAGGAGAGCATAGACTGTAAAGGTTATATTCGACATTGTACTCGAAAAGTGTTGCTTCACCCTGGCAAACACAAGGCATACCATACTCCATCAGCCAAATAGTGAGCAATTCATAAATCAATCACTCACCTCTCCGTCTTTTCCCTCTCCCTGACAAGTCTCAACCTAGCCTCCTTCATCCGCGTTGCAATGTACCCAATGACCACCCATACTGTGACACCGAATCCACATAGAAACGTCACACTTGACACCAGTCTTGAGACTCTTGACCTAGGACTGTTGACGACTGTCATTTCTCGCTGCTCCCCTTTGACAGGGTTGTTTGTGCTACTGTTCTCAAGAGAGATATCAACCGAGTCTTTGCTCGCTATTCCATTATGCAATGGTTTGTCGCCGAGCGAGTCCAGACCGGTTATCTGCCCTCTGCGCGGTTACCTCACCCTTAAATCGAATTAACTCATCTCAAGCTCGAGATAAATCTTTAAATCTCGATTGCCGAACCTCCACCTGACGAAACCAGTCGATCAAGTGGTTGAATGACATTGATTCGCTCACCACTCGAGCCCTTGAATGAATTCATAGCAACGGTAAGGAAATATGCCTGGAAGAGCACGATCAGGTCTTCAGAAAGAGGTCCTAAGTCTGTATAGACGGTCAGTCGATTGAGAGTCCAACGCCAAGCATCCAAAGAAGACTGATACTCATGTATCCGCTCAGACTTGCTCCTCTTGGTCTCGCCATGTTCCAAACGCAATCGCCATAACACGCCTTTTCTACTTGGATTTGGTCCACCTCACCCTGATGCATGGGAAAACCTACAAACAGGGGAATGAAGAATGTTGCGAGCAAACCCGCAGAGGCTCGACCCAACTTTTTGCTCCACCTTCGATACTCGTTCAGACACCCCAAGCTGTCTGTGCGTGATTATGGCGCTATCGAGTACCAGGTGAGGACTAAACAAGTGATACTGTGTTTTCTTTGGTCAATGTCTCATTGGATGACCATTCTCACAACGTCATACAGTTGAGACGGACGGCTCGGACACTGGAAACGCTTGAAGAACCATCGGTCCGACAAATGAGCGTCAGTGACGACATGCTCGCATGGTGGCAAACTGAGGTTTCAAGAGCCCATGCGAAACAGAGTCTCACTCAGCCAGTGACGGATCAGTCAACATGATACTGCGTCGCTACTTGTCGATGGTCCTCAATGATCATCGGCTGTATACATCAAGAAAATGTGGACGTATACACCTATATGGCCCTATAACACATACAATCTCCATCATGCATCACGTACCAACCGCTCGGTTCTCAGACAACTCTAGACAAGACACACAGTCCCTCAGTGTGATGAGTCTGAGGGAACAAGTCAATGGCACCGCAACTGTCAATCATGTACCCGGCATCCTTGCCTCTTCCCTGTTCTTCCGCGGCTTTCGCACTCAGCCTCACCATTTCTCCCACATCCCTCGCCATGGTGTGGACATTGCAGCTGACATACACGATCCGTCTCGGGTTGAATCTCACGACCTGATCCAAAAACGATTGATCACAGCCTTTTCGTGGAGGGTCCAAGATCAACGTCGTGTGCTGTCCTTGCCAACCTAGATCTTGAGTGACCGTATCAAACAAGCTTTCGGAAGCGCCGGCGTGGAAGGCCGTGTTGGTGATCTTGTTGACTTTTGCATTGTGTCGGGCATAAGCGATCGATTGAGGGTCGATTTCGATTCCACATACGGACGTAAAGTGAGTTGAGAGGGTCAGACTGAATAGACCTGATCCACAGTACGCATCGACCAGGTATGAAGGGGTGGTGGTATCCTCTAATGCGCTGGCTTTGGGAACTTGTGATCGGACAAACGACGTCAAGGGAACGAGAATAGAAGCATTGTTTTGGAAAAAGGACCCAGCTGGGAACTGTTGAACAGATGAATTTGGAGAGGGTTTTGTTTAGTAAAACAAATGACCAAGACCATGGGACTCAAGGATGACTTGCCTGGAAAATAATGTCTCCGACTCGTTCTGTGACAGTCTTGCTGTGGATCTGAATGCATTCGTGTGCACCTTCTTCAATCTCGACATTGGTGGGCAAGTCGAGTTGGATCTGCTTCTTCTTCCTTGGCGTGGCCTCACTCGATGGCGCAGTGACCGTACCATTCAACCCCGACTCTTCCTCATCAACATCCTCTATCTCGCCCACGGCTTGGGTCGTGACATCCTCTACAACGCTTCCCTTGGGTACCAACGAGTCCCTCATCAACAAGGTGGCGCCACGCTTGTAAGTTCTAATATTTTGCTTGACATGTTCTCGGGCTGCGGGCATGGCCTTGATGATGGCTTCCGTTGCGATCGGGCAGACTTCGATATCAAGGATCCCAGGTTTGCATTTCCCCTCGAATCCGATGGGTACATCAAACTCGGGTGTATCCGACTGCTTGTCGAGTTGAGCGGCAAGAGCCAAGTCTTCGGGGGTTTGTCGGCCCTTTTTGCCTGTCTGAAGTGCCTTGGGGAGGTTGAAATGAGGCGTGATTTTGGTCCGGTAATGGTATTGTTTGGGACTGGGGATCGTCTCCTTGATATCAGGGACAGTAGAGGCGGGTAATCCGGAAAAGTTTCTCATGGCCTTGACGAGTACATGACGTTTAAGTGCCAATTGTTGATCATAGGGAAGGTATTGGTACTGGCACCCAGCACACGAGCCAAAGTACTGACATCCGACAAGTGAATCGTCTCGGTTGAGTTTGATGGGGAAATGGCTCGTTGATGCTTCAGGATTGGACGAGACAATAAAGAGAGGGTCTGCAAATGAGTGAAAGTGCTGATGTCGGGTAACTTTGGCCTTCACTGTATCTCCAGGGACGGTAAAAGGAATGATGATGGCCCATTGAGGGGTGGCAGGAGCAGGTGGGTAGACGGCGATCCCATCACCATGAGATGTGAGTGAGATGACCTTGAATTCGGCCTCTGTGAATCCCCATTCGTTGGCCTTTTCAGATGATTCTTGAATTGTTTCCTGCTTTTCTTCTTCTTCTTCTTCCTGTTCTTCCGATGGCTGCTTTAGCTGTTTTCCTCTCGGACGTTGTTTCCAGGCAGGTGCCTTTTTGGGCCATAATCGTGGACCCAATGATGCTTGTTCTGAAGGTGGTTCAGTCGGCGCAGGCAACTTGTCCCACCCAAGTGCTCCAAGAATATCGTAAAGTAACACAGCGTCAATGGGCGGCATCTTTCTCGCTCTGGCTCTGGCCTTTTTAGCTTGCTTCTTTTCATTCACAAGTGCAGCAGTGGTAGCTTGTTTTGCTGTCGTGCTTGATACAGGCTGTGGCGGTATACCTGGAGTCACATTGACCGTAGAAGATTCTTGATCCAAAGGGGCGGGTTCCTTGAAATCTCCATCAATCGTGACTTGTCCGACTTTAGATTTTTTCTGAGCAGATGGAGAAGCTGGGGGTGACCGAGGTGACCGTGGTACGGAAAGAGAAGTCGACATGGCGAATCTGGACTCTTGGTAAAGCGCTCGAGGGATGCGGGAATGAGCAGCTATCAACCTAGCAACCTGTTTTCCAACCAGCATATAATCGTCGGGCCAGAGTCGATCTGCAGACGATTCAAGTCCAGATTGCTCAACATGAGAATTATTGTGTGAACTGCTATTCGCTTGAACCGAAATTCTTTGCGCGTTCTCGGCCTTTTCGTCGGTTCATCAATAAGACTAGCTACTGTAGTATTTCGTTCGAACAGAGGCAATTGACAAACGTCGAGTTGGTCGAGACTTGCTTGCAAGTACTCATAGGGCAGACAAGAAGTGGCATGTATGACCGCATGATCCTTGCCGCCAAGATAGCCCCTGCTCACGATTATCTGGACCGGGCAACCCGATGGCGGGCAAAACCTGTTTGCATCGTGGTCCATGGACACCAAACACCATTCTGCAATCAAGCATCCATCTTTGCTTTACAGAGTCATGTCTTGCATCTCCTCTACATCTGCCAGCCTGGGTAAACTTGTGACTGGGCGACTTGTTTTCTTAAATTGACCAGGGCCGGTTTCCCTCCAGATAGACTATTTGACCAGGGCCGGTCAGAGGTGAGACTGGACGCTAAGCGTGTTTCCGCGGCGACTGAAGCGGTGATTGCGACTCATGACGACACGGCGGCGGTTAATAAGCTGAACGAGCAGAACAACGACGAAGCCAGACTCGCTCTCTCACCATCGCATGCTGCTTGTCCCACGCCGCAGACTCGCCCTTGCTTTCCTCTCTGCATTCGTTCTCGTCTTGTTCTACTTTTCACTCGACCCCCAGTCGATGTCAACTGCCCTTCGTCGAGTCACACAGATTCGAACTCACCTCGCCACCACCGCCGTTCCTACTTCATCTACTACCACTACTACTGCTCGACAGGCCACACTTGCCAGTCGACCTTTCACATCAAGTCCCATCATAGGTTCATCACAGTCTACCGTCAACATGTCTGACGTCAAGCTCGAGGTCGACCAGGCCATCAAGGACAACTTTGTCATGGTCTTTTCCAAGAGTTACTGTCCTGTGAGTCTCTCTCTCTGCTGTTGTGTTTGGCGAGTCATTTATAGGTGGGAGAACACGCTGACTTATGCTAACACCTATATATTCGCCAGTACTGTTCCGCCACCAAGAAGCTCCTCTCTGAGGCTGCCAAGGCTTTCCCCGAGAACAAAAAGTACAAGGTCATCGAGTGAGTGGCGCAATCCATCAAGCCCTATATCTGGGACCGTTGTTCTGACTTGTTGACAACCACACAGACTCGACCAACGAGATGATGGCTCTGACATTCAGGCTTACCTCAAGTCCAAGAACGGTCAAGGTACCGTTCCCCACGTCTACATCAACCAAGAATTCATTGGTGGAAACTCTGACTTGCAGGCCATCAAGGGAGCCAAGTTGGATGCTGCCTTGAAGGCTGAGCCCAAGGCTTAGACAGGCATTGTAATGGTCTACAAGCACAAATTTGTCAAAAAATGAAATGAAAATGCGAGAACACGTTGCAATCCGTTCATAATACAGTGTCAAACATGCCTTTTCATTTATGACTTTTTGCCGAGCATGCCGGGCGTACAGCGTGTGTGGGTGTGTTATGAAGAAACACCCAATGTGAATTCAAATCCTTGACGCCAATGCCACCACGCCACCCCCAGTAACGAAATCATGAGCTTTCCGAATGACAATTGCACCACCGACAAGATCCAAAGGGTGATCACTGGCGCCGCTTGACTCATGACCAACCTATATCCCGCCGTATTGAGTAGCCAGAATAATCGGCAGCCAGATCCAAACGATGCCAGCATAAGAATGAGGGACGTGAAGACGTAGTTTTGGTATCGGTTTGCTGCAAGGGAAAAAAAAGGCGAGCGAGTAAACAGAGTCAGTATTCCAACGTAGATGCGATTGAGGAGCGGAAAACAAGTACATACTGAGAACGACCAATAGTGCAATTGCTGAGAAAAAGGAGTCACTTGAGCCGGGATGCCTTGATCAACGACCACTGTCGAGTACTCACTCGGGATAGCGGTGACCAATCGACCGATATAATATTTAACACCGGGCTCATTGTTATACGACTGATGCGATAGTCTAAAGCCACAATCGTCATTGGCGAGACAAGACATGTATGATGATGAAACGAAAGAAGAGAAACCCAAAAATTAGATCACAAATGCTCATCAATCGAAAAAAAAAAAACAAAATCAGGGAAAATGAAAGAGAGACAAAAAAGAACGCACATATCAAACAAGAGGTATAAACTCGCCAATGGGATGCAATACATGATGGTCACAAACCATTCATCTGCTGGATCCATTGTTGCAGGCTGGGAGATGTCGGATTTGGAAGAAATCCCCGTAGGGGTATGAATGAATTCATTGGACAAGCGGTCGAGGGGTACCCAGGAGGGCGGAATAACGGGCGTAGGAGGTGCTTCATCCTCTTGCTCGCCATCAGGGCCATGTCGTCGACGGTCATAGTGATACTCTTGATCCAGACTTGTTTGACTTTCATAGTCCTCTTCCTCGTACTCGGCGTCATCGTCTGCCGAGGTTTGCTGGTCCTGGTGGCTGCTATCCCCCTCCGTTCGGTCCTCTGCTCGGATACGCTGAGGGTGACCGTCGCTTCCCACCCTAAACTCCTCAACCTTGATACCTTTTCCATCGTCCTTGATGGTCCCCTTGGCTGTTGACGACGACGACGCCACCGTCGCAGTCCCATCCAGTGCACCGGGCGGAAACAATCCTGTGGATTCAGCAAGGCGGATTTGCTCAGAGAGAGGAATGTCTAGATTGGCATCGTTGCGCCGCCCAGACTGGGCTGATGGTGCCTGGCGTCGTGTAGCTTTGGACCTTGTCATTGCGCCAGACTAGTGCTTTTGATGGAGGGATGACTTGAATGCTCTACGTATCGGATGGGAGTCTCACTTGTCAATAGCGACCACTGCACATGCTCATGTCAAAGATGGAAAGATGTGCTCAACTCTGCTGATGAGTCATGCAAGGTGGAAATACGCATACACATGGTCCGAGCACACCAATACAGACATTCAGGTCGAGTGGACCAAGTCAACGTTGGGATCACCATAGACCTCCGGAAGCCCACCTACAAGCATGGTTGATCGTCCTTTATCTAAACGAAAATTCAAGCAAGATCCTGACGAGGTAGACGACGTGAAACCGCGTGTCAAGGACGAGCAAGACGTAAAGGTTGGTCATCCAGGAAATTCAATGTGTTACAAAGTACGGCTCAAAAGAAGAAATTCAAACTCACACCCACATACGCACACACATACTTGTTAGGTCAGGGTCAAGACGTCGGATTCGGACGATGAGAAACCATTTGTTGCAAAGCAAGAAGGTGACGCCGAGAACGAAGACGAGAATACACGTATAGAGGCCAAGCCTAAACCCACGAAAAAGGCGAAAAAAGCTACGGCGGATGATTCCGATGATCAAGACTTTGTGCCTGGGAGGGAAGAGGGGGATACACTGATGGATGACGATGGGAAGCCGTATTTCTTGGTGAGCATGCACACTTTTTCTTTGGTTTGCGATGGCTCGAGCGATCGTCTTACGAGTGGAGGCTCATTGATTATATGGGAAATGGCTTACCCCTCTGGCTTAGTTGGCCCCACAAAAGCGATGTACACTTTCAGAGTTTAAAGGAAAACAATACGTCAATATTCGAGAAGTACGTCGTCGGCTGAGTGTTTGAGGGCGTCTGTAAATCAATGAAGCTCTGGCGTCCCAAGTTTACCTGACCACCACACCTGTGATTTCGGCTGGATTTACAGTACTATACAGACAAGGCGGATGGAAAAGACAAGCCTGGTAAAAAGGGAATTTCACTGAGTCTGGATCAAGTCAGTCGGCAAATGTCGAAAAGCGTTTGAATTGGATGACCCGGACTGATTCCCTGTCTATTTTTACATTGTTCCTTTTCGGTCAATCTCTTTCGTTCTTTCTCTTACTATGCCTGCATCAGTGGGAGATGCTCAAGAGCAAGACAGACGTTGTGGATGGGTGGATATCGAGAGCGTCTAGAGGGAGTTCAGGCCGGGCATCAAGTTCTCGTAGAGGGAGGAAATAAATGGCCAAGAGTCGCCGTCCCTAGCATTTGCCGTTTAGAGAATTCTTTTTACGAAACTTCAAGGCCGTGCATAGTCACGTCGAGGGTTTTTTGGACGGGCAGCGGTCAATCTGGCGCCTTGTCCATGGGAGTACAAACCCCGACTTTGTAATGGCCGGACAAGCGGTGCAAACCTTGAAACGCTAGCTAGCTGCCCCGGACGCTCGGCGTCAGATGCCAACAGAGACCACGGCCGCACATTTGAACAGCTTCCAACGCGGTCGGACATGCATTATAATCAAAGAAATTAAAGACATTCTCCAGCGTAGTCGTAGTAAGGCCCAAACTTTGATGGTCGTGTCGGGTCGGGTCGGAGAGACCGGATGTCGGTTGGGTCTAGCATTAGAGGCTTTAGAGCTATAAACGGCCTGCTCATTTGATTCAAGTTGATAGCGCATCAGTGTACGGCAACTCGCAAACTTGAGAGATTCTTAAACGCATTTGGCAGAGGTTGGTTGTCCTAAGTCTCAAACGAGTGGCGGGCCGTATCGATACTAGGTTGGATCAGGGCGGCGTTGCTGGCTCTTGCGGACAATTGGAACGGCATATGCAAAGCGTGAGCCACAGGTGCAACAGGTCAAATGGCATGACGAATACCGTCATGGTTGATGCGGTTGATCCGTTGATGCATGGATGGGCAATCATCCAGCTTTGAATCGGTACTGTAGTTTTACATGCATACATGTATGTAGCCATGCAGACTGCTCGCTAGTTCAGTAGTAGTGTGCTAGACTCCAGTCTGAGCTGCTTGTACGTTTATACGTTTCTGGGTCATCTTGCTATACACACATGCAGGCTATACGTCCGCATCCCATCAGTGCATCAGTGCATCAGTCCATTAGCTCTACTCGCAAAAGGTGCAAATGGCAACGTGCGTCTGCCACGTCTAGAGCCAATTAGCCAGGGATAAATGTGTCAAACTGCCAATGTGTCGACTCGATGCCAGTTGGACACTTTGGTTGCAAATCAGAGTCATCGGGGTGACCAGCATGTCCAATCCACACCTCGAGTTTGACGTTGGCCATCGAAAGACAGGCTGACATGGTGACCTTTGTCATCCAGGTCAGTCTGCTCTGCTCCACCTCGCTCTTCAACCCAAAAGCTACAACGCTGCATCGGCCATTCAACCAGATCGTTTGCAATCGCCAAAAGACTATTTCTGCTCAACCTCGACGGCGGCGGGCGCGATCGTAACACGCGCCGCGCTATTTTATTCCAGCGCGTTCCCTGTTTCACCACGCTGACGTCACGGTCATGTCTATCCGAGATTGTACTTCTTATTCAACCTCATCGTCATCCCTTGGCCCGATCCTTTCCCAAGAAGCCGTGGTGTGTGTGTGTTGTACGGCATTTGAGATTTGAGACGACACCCATGTGCACCTACATCGCATGATTGCCTATTCAGTGTATACAGTATATAAGTTGGGACTTGCCTTGCCCCTCCAGCTAGCGATTTCGAGCCAATCTTGACTCGCCACAACCAGTCATTGTAACCAAAAGACACACACACCATGTTGACCAACTTGCTCTTCACTTTGGCCACTGCCGCTTCCGGCGCTTTGGCTGCCCCTCGAATCTTGGCCGGTGAGGTTGGTCCTGTTTCATCGGGTAAACCTGCCGGTGGAGCGTCCAACGCCTCTTCGCCTCCCCCCGAATACGTCCCCAAGAGTGATTTCGACTTTCAGTCTTTGAACTTGGCTCTCAACCAAGGTGAGAATCACTAGATTTTATCATCTTGAAACAAAGAGACTGGAGCTGACGTTCTTGTCGTATCACCCATTCTAGAATGGATCGAGCTCGACTTGTTCCACTATGGTCTCTCGCGTTTCAGCGATGAAGAATTCGACGCTCAGGGTATCGACGCTGAGCAAAGGCACTTGATCGAGTTCATGGCCAACCAAGAGGTCGGACACTCGACTTTGATCTCCAACATCCTTGAAGGCAAGGGTGCCAAGCAATGCAAGTACAGGTACGATTTCGAGACTGTCCAAGAATTCGTTCAATTCTGTGCTGTAAGTGGCGAAAAAGATCAAGTCGTTTCCACTCGCAGCGGTTGACCTTGCGACTGTTGTATTGCCCCTTTCCAGATCCTCACTCGATGGGGAGAATCCGGCGTCTACGGATTCTTGCCTTCTTTGGATTCCCGACCTGCTGCTCAGTTGCTTTTGCAATCCATCACCACTGAAGCTCGTCAGCAAATGATCTTTAGGCAATTGGCCGGTTCCTTCCCCATGCCCGTCTGGTTTGAATCCGGAATCTCCCAATCCATGGCGTGGACCCTTCTCTCCCCGTATTTGATTGAATGTCCCGAGGAGAACCCTCCCATCACATGGAACATTTACCCCACCATGAACGTTGTCAACAACCCCAACCTCACTGCCGAGGGTGTTCAATCTGCCGTCTCTACCAACCGAACGGCGTTTGTTACTCCCGGCAGTACCAAGCTCGAGATTCAATACGAAGCTCCCGGCAAGGGCGGTTTCTACAACTCATCCTACCAGACTGTCCTTGGTGCCAACGTCACCCAGACCGATAACTTGACCTGTGTCTTTTCCGCTCAATTAAACGCCACCAATGTTCCCTTTGAGAGGACTGGAAACAATTCTGGGTACTGTCAAATGCCTTCTGGTAATATTTACAACGATACCACCCAGTCGATCCTCAATGGAACCAACTTTTTGATGCTCACCTCTGAGCCCATCTACGTCACTCCTTACAACTTTTCGTTGTTGGACGATGTCATGGTCGCTGGTCCCGCTGTTGTTGTCTATGGTTAAAAGAGTGGTCTTTCGATCGAGTTGTTGAAAAGCATTGTTTAAGGAACCGTTTCGAGGTGTTGCCAAAACAGACCTCGTAATCACACGTTATAATATACCCTGCACATGGTAGATCAAGTTAAAACATTGTATCGTCGTCAAAACATGTTCTTTATGCAGCGACCCTTTTCGTCTTTTCATGTGTGATTGCCGCTCTGTCTTTGAATCATGGTTCCAGTCTGCAAACAACTCGATCTAGCAGGGCACCTTTTGATGGGGGCAAAAAGGGTACTATCAGATTATCAACACTCGTACAAATATATACAAGATAGCCAGCTCTAACCCATCCGGTCCCACTGAGCTTCATCATCCTCTGTCAAACCCTCCCGACCTGCGCCATAACCGACCTGCCCCTTTTGGTTCCCCACCACAGCTTGTCTAGGCTCTTGTTCACCTTGCCCAGGCTCTCGATGGGTATCCAAAAACCTCTCGCCATGATGGTTCGACGGATCAGCAGCAGCAGAAGCCGTATCATCCCTCCGTGCAGCTGCATCTTCCAAATCATAATCAAAGTCCATATCGAGGTCCATCTCCCCGGCCCTAGCTTGGCTTAGATCAATGGGCTTGGGAGGGTGGAACAACGAGTGACCGGATCGTTTCAGGATAGCACCTAGTCGGAGGAACTGGACGCCATTGCGGACGACTAGCAGGATGGTATCGAGGACTTGTTCACTCTTGGTCGTTGATCCACATGGATTGAGAAATACGAGGAGTAGTGTGAGAATGCAGAATGCGGTCAGGAAGAGGTCGGCGATGTTGAGTGGTGTCATGGGGTATTCCTGTGTCAACATTGAACCAGTGCAGTATTCGTCAACTAACCCACTCAAGCGCCAGTCGGGGTCAAAAGTGTAGCTCTCACCTTTCCAAACCCAATCCATCTCGTACCCACTTCAAGTACCATGCCACCATTCACAATGATCTCCAAAATATGCCATGTTAGTGAAGGGCAACCACCTTCGAGCAGACTGAGCACCACGGTCGCCAGACTGAGAGCCGTCATGACGAGGTAAAAGATGATGTAGTATCGGGAAAACATGATCCGACTGGCGACACCTCGTAATCGTTCCGTTTTGGTCAGTCGGTAGGGTGATGCCGTCGGTGTTCTGTCATGGGCATGTGTAACAAGGGCAGTTGTCAGATTGAATGTTTGAACGAGGCACGAAAAAAAGGCATCAAAAGAGTCAAAACGACTGTACCTACGAATCAGACACGTTATAGGCCCCTCCATCATTCGGGATCCGACCGTCTTGCCATTGCCTGGCTTCCCCGCCCATCAGCGTATCCCTCTCCAAGGCATTGATTTCGTCGTCCAAGCGAGCAGCATCGTACTCGTCCTCTTCCTCTTGTTGGTACCTTTGCTGCTGCGTTGCAGGTGTATTCGTGGGAGGCGAAGACGACATGGAAACTATCTGTCCATGAGCTGGAGAATCAATCAGTGGATTAGTTGACTTGAGAGGCAAGTAGTCTGGATTAGCAGCGAACAGTGACACAAGCTCTCGGTGTTCGGCACATCGCTACCGGGAGCGTCTAAAGTGAACATGAACCTAAAGTGGCTTTGGGCTGTTTACCGCTGCAAATGTTGCTCTAGTGTGCATGAGCATCAGCGTGGGCTACATGGGATCATGGGATTTGATTAAGGGGATGGTTGTCCTCATGAATGCGTGTCATCAGGTAGTGTATATTACATGCAGATGTCTTGTAGACTTGAGGGAACTATTCTGCAAGATTAAAACAATGTAAACGTGATGAGCTTGGCTGCCGACTGTCTTTGGGTGATCGGAGTCGCAACTTGCCTTGATCTTGTCTACAAATCAGGTCTAGTGGGCGCAATTCAACCACTAGATGTTTGGCATCGTGTTCTTGGCCCCCTCGGCCATTCCAACGACGGACCATCCTCGTTCCTCACCAGCGTTCTTGTCTCTTGCCATGTAATATTGCCCTTGCTTTAGGGTGACGTTCTTGACAGACACGAGCTCCTTGACCTTGAGCAAGTTTCCGGCAACGTTGGGGCAGTAAGGATGGAGAACGCTTCGGTGCAACTTTTTCTTAAGTCCGAGAGAGTCAATGGCCCATTGCTTTGACTTGGGAAGTCCAATGGTAGATCGCCTCAGGGTGACAAGGAAGTGTGTTTGAGGTCCCTCCCATTGGAGCTGCCCATCTTCTTGTCGAGGAATTGATTCTACGTCGGCGGCTTTCAAATTCCTCCTCACTGATCGCGGAAGCTTCTGTGGTGTTGAGACGGATTCTTGAACTGCTTGGGAAGAGGCAGAGGGAGGTGCAGAGGAGAGGTCAAGTGCTGCGTCGGCGTGGATTTGACGAAAGAATGTAGGTGCCGCTGTGGGTCGCAGAGACCTGGCCAACTGAACTGGACGATAAAGTGACATGGTTGGGCTGAAGAGATGGAGGACGTCTCGAACAGCAGGGCAAGAAGATTCAAAGAGATGAAGCGATGAACGAAGCTCTCGCTCAGATACGGTATACGGTAGTCGATGTTGAGCGAAAAACCCCGCGCGGGCAGTCGCCATTTCGCGTTTTTTATCGACCTAATTCCATTTTAAATGACCCATTGTAAATAACCAGCCTGGCTCTTGTCTACAAAACTACCAATGACATTGACGAATCATCCGGACAGGTGATGTTGGTCATTGCTGATTTCATCACTCGTCCATCTATCCTTTTCTCATTCAGAGATGCACGACGCACGATGAGTACAGCAGACATGAACTGGACATTTTGGAAAGATAAAGTCAACTCTTAAATACGCGGGTTCAAGTGATTTGTCATCATTCGAGCCCTCGCTCGACCTCATCCCATGCATTCACACTAGAGACAAGACATGTGCAACTCTTGCTTCAAAAGACCCTGAGGACATTGTGAAGAAGCCATGGACGACCTACTCGATCTCAACTTTACGTCGTCCACCAGTAGAACCTCGGGCGAGACCGGAGGGGCTTTTGCATTGCTGGCGGCAGCACAGGCCAAACCTGGATCGAGTTCGAGTCGAGCACCGACACCGTCAACCCGACCTCCACCCGTGCAAGCAAAGCCTGCAAGCAACTCCAAGCAGCAACCTGTGAGAGCTTCTGGGGATGCTTTTTCCGACTTGTTAAGCTCGTTGGGACCAGCACAATCAGGAACATCGTCGAACGGCACCACCCGGCCTTCAAGTAGAGGACTCAATGACTCGAGAGCCTCACCTGGTCTTCCCTCTAATGGCTTTGGTAGCCAGGGCCTGCAGGATACTATGGCTGGTCTGAGCTTGGCGGAAAGACAGGCAAGAATAGCTAGAGAGAAGAAAGAACAGGAGGAGAGGCAACGCAAAGCCTTTGACTTTGATGCATGGGGTGATACCTTGGGTTCGACGAGCTCAACTACAAATCCTTCCGGCTCAAATGCTCAACTGTCAAAAGACAATGCGTCATCTGTATTGCAGCCGATTCCCACCAAAGTTGTCCCATCTAAACCTACAAATCCACCTTTTGCAGTCAGCAAGAATACATTTGGTGATTTCGATGACTTGTTGAATACATCTCCACGAAAGTCGACGTTGGCAAGAGTGACCACTCAAACATCATCATCATCACGCCCAGGTTCCGCAGATCCGTGGGATTTTGACTCATTGAACCAACCACCATCTACTCAAAGAGCCCACAAGGCAGAGCCTTTACGGGGGGATTACACTGCTGGTGATGACGAGGACGATGACTTGTTGGGAGAACTTGGACGACCCGCACGGCATTCAGATGCACCCCGAAATGGCTCTGCTTCGGATCGAGATCCTGTTCCGAAAACGGCAAGGTCCGTTGTCAATACTCGGTCCACATCCCCACCTCCTCATGTTGTAGGTCAAATCGTGGAAATGGGCTTTTCACCATCACAAGCACGAGATGCATTGGCCAAGACCGAGGATGGCGTCAATGTAGAAACGGCTGTTGCCATGCTTCTCGGAGAACATGGCCGTGATGATGAGCACCGTGTGCATGAGGAAGATCGTGCTGCCCTACGAAAAGACCATGACGCAAATGATGCCATGACCGATCAAGAACGAATGCGTGAGCGTCAACGGAGACGGCGTCAAGGTCCCACTCGGGCCACCCTTGATCAACGACCGACGCAAGGTTCGCCTGACCCCGAGTCAAAGTACTCTCAAGATGTGGCTGATATGCAAGCTCAAGCCGACAAGATCCTCGCTCAAGCCAGTGAGATCGGATTCAACATGTTCAACAAGGCCAACTCATTGTGGAGTCAGGGCAAGGAGCGAGCTCAAAAGCTGTTGGAGGAAAGACAGAGGCAGCAAGCTACCATGGCAAAGGGTGCTAGTAGTGGCACAGAGCCGAGTGATGCAGGACGGGTCGTACGTGATGGAAGACCTCGCTGGATGATTGATGCGGAAGCTACCGCGGAACACGAACAAGCTCACAGAGCATCAACTCAACCAAAGCGTGGCGAATCAAGAAACGGGAAAGCAAGGCAGGTTGAGTCATTCAAGGACTCAGACGATGAGGATGAGGGACCTGAAGATCCCGTGGCACGACGTCCTGGACCCTCACGACAGCAACCCACCGCCTCAAAATCAGACACGGTGGATCTTTTTGGTCAAGACCGACCGGTCTACAAATCGGCGGCAAGACGGAAACCTCTCGCTGGCTCTCCACACTCCAGCACCCCAGTTCCATCTGTCCTCCCCGCTGCGACCGCGAGACCATTAAAGAAGCGGGAAGTACCACCTCTCACCCCGTCTCAAGTTTCCGAGTCCGCAAGCAACAAGGGTAAAGGTAACGATTTGTTCAAGCTAGGCCGTTTTGAAGATGCACACAAGTTTTATTCCATGGCAATCGAGTGTCTTCCTGATACTCACATCTTACTGGTCCCCCTCCTCAACAACAGGGCGGCTGCTTTGCTGAAACAAGGAGAACACCAATCTGCTATCAATGATTGTACTCGTGTCATCACTCTGATCGGGCTGGACTACCATCCGTCATTGGAGCAACCTCTAGATGACCCCGTGCTGCAAGACGTCAAACTTTCAGACGGTCTCTTCAAAGCTCTTAGCAAACGTGCCGGAGCTTATGAAATGGCGGAAAAGTGGAACAAGGCCAAGGAAGACTGGGAAATGTTGATCGGTCATCATGTCGTTGGTGTCCAGGGGGCCAATGGTAGAAAGCTTGTGTCGGATGGACTCAAACGATCAAAGCAAATGACCGAGGGAGGAATGGTATCCAAGGGTCCTGTATCCACCGGGTTGGGAGCCAGTTCAGCCCCGTCAGGTCGAGCGCCCTCCAGACAGGCACCGGCCCGCCGACCCAGTCCCCCAACAGATGTCTCTGCTTCCAAAAACGTCTCCAAGATGCGTCAAGCCGCTCAAGTCCAAGAGACGGAAGACGCTGAGCGAATCGCGCTCACAGGGGCGGTGGATGCAAAGATCCAGACTTGGTCTGGTGGAAAGGAGACCAATTTGCGAGGACTGTTGTCCAGCCTGGACTTGGTGCTTTGGAAAGAGTTGGGTGTCAAGGTCCCAGGTATGGCTGAGCTGATAACGGAAAAGCAAGTCAAAATTGGGTACATGAAGGTCATTGGAAGACTGCACCCAGACAAGGTGAGCAAAGGACGTCAATGGCTGTATATTTCCAAATTTGACTAACGGCCGATCTTCTCAAAGTTGAACTCATCTAATACGACCGTCGAGCAACGCATGATTGCCAATTCAGTCTTTGGTATCCTTAATGAGGCGTAAGTGTCTCGAGTTAGTATTCAGGATGGTGACCACGATTCTGACCTGTGACGATGCTCCGCATACTCTAGCTGGAAAGCCTTTTCGGGAGGTGCATAGATGATGCGCGGATGGACAAGATGAAAAATATGAGACCATCTACGATCAAATTGACATGTTGACGAGTTTATCTGAAGTCTAGATGATGATGAGCTCGAGGAAGATGTAGCGCATTTCAGATAGCATAACGATTATCGAGCATATCAGACACACTGCACTCATTTGCATCAGCAGACTCACCGAATACTGCTCAAAACCTCCAACCAGCAGGAAGAATGATACCGAGCCTAGAGGCATGAGCTCTTGATCGAGTAGAGTGCTATCGGCGGAACTTGTATGATTGTCTCGAGGTCGCTTCGCTACGTTATTCGTTTGTTTATTTTGTTGTCAAACCATTTTGAAGCAACATTCTCATCAGTTCAAACAAGCAACCTTGCTTCACTTCTGGGAACTTCCCGAATCGTCTTATTAACTTGTTGACTTGGATCCCCGGAACGGCTTTCTGAAGAGTGACATGTCAAATCCCTCGACACCCACTAGGCGGTCTGGTCGATTGTCTGGAACTCCAAGCGTCTCAGCGACGCCTACAACTTTAGCACAATCAGACGACAAGTCAGATACCTGGGGCCCCCTTCTCGACGTCCAGCCAGATGTAGATAACTCCAAGGTCTACTATCGATCCTTTGTCCGCAGATCGGTCGAAAAGGTTCCAAGAGGGCAACGGAAAGGGGAAGCAGTCGAGACAGTCCAGCGGTTCGGGCTCGGGGACGGAGTCTTGGTCGCTGTCCTAGGAAACGATGTTGGAGTCGGAATCTTGACACACTTGTGGGAAGAGCCAGCACCAGAGCCGGAAGAAACAGATGACCAAAGCTACGATGAGGACAAGGAGCAGGACAAGCGCATCAAGCTATGCGAAATCCGGTGGTTCTACCGTAAACAAGATCTTCCCACAACCATGAATACTCTCTTTTTGGCAGATGTGAGTGTCGATGATGCCAGGTGACATGATGACCTTCGAATGAGTGCCTGACACCTCTGATTGATCATCAGCACGAGCTACTCTACGCCTTCACAGCATCAGGTCGCCAAGTGACGTCCACCCTGCCTCTCCACAATTTGATTAACACCTGCTCTGTCATTTCGTCTGAACGGTTCAAGCAACTGTATCCCATGTTCCACCCTACTTGGACTTCAAAATGGAAAATTCAATTGGCCGTGGAGTCATCAGATGACGAAAGCGAGTCATCTGAAGATGAGGGAATAGACGGATTGTCAACGAAAGACTGGAAGGGGCAAGAGCAAGAACGATACCTCAAACATGCGGCCAAAACAGCCCCTCCTCGGATGACCATGCGGACGTCAACTGGAGGCTTCAATGTCCACAAAAGAGCCGTTCCATTAGTCTACTTTTGTCAGATGGCGTTTGACAAGTTTGCCAAAGGCGGACTCAAGAAGAGCTGCTTCAAAATTGATTGGGACAGATTGGCTGAACGAGGTGCCAAGGAGAATGATTGGGAAATGCAGGATGAGTACAAGATTGTGAACAAAGAAGAACAAGAACTGGAATCAAAGTCACAACATAAAGACAGGGGAAAGACGGAGAAGAGACAGGCCAGATCGACTAGACGGACAGACGAGCCGCAAGGCAGTGGCAGTGCAGATGACGCCCCCAGTGATGGCGACAGTGATCACAGCTTACATCGGCAGGGTGACGTCCCATCTTCAGAAGAAGTGTCAGGATCGGATGCCAGTGATGATGAGGACATCACTACTCAGGGAAAACGGAAACGCTCACGGCAAACAAAGTCTGTATCGACTCCACGAAAGAAGCGAAACGCTCCCGCGACGCCGAGCAAAAGGTCTCGATCCGTTGCCAAAAGGACCACGACACCCAAGAAACGTCGTCTTAAAGTCGCCGAGACATACGGCGCAATCACCACCGAACTCGACCCTCTGCTCTTACCCGAAGATCCCTTTGAGCGTGCTCTTTATCTGTTGCATGTAGGGGCCACGCCGGACACTCTGCCATGTAGAGAGAGCGAGTTTGTGGATGTTTTGATGAGGGTTGAGGAAGGCGTCGAGAGCGGCGGCGGGGGATGTCTATGTGAGTGCTGTCCTTCTTTCAAGCAGGCACGATCTAATCGAGTTATACAAAGATATCGCCGGAGTGCCCGGGACAGGGAAAACGGCCACTGTCCATGCAGCAATCAAACAACTCAGAGCGAGAGCCGAGGAGGGGG
Source organism: Filobasidium uniguttulatum (assembly GCA_039545395.1). Taxonomy (NCBI): domain Eukaryota; kingdom Fungi; phylum Basidiomycota; class Tremellomycetes; order Filobasidiales; family Filobasidiaceae; genus Filobasidium; species Filobasidium uniguttulatum. The sequence goes on along the minus strand of BCJK01000002.1, from coordinate 1,033,484 downwards.
TTAGTCATTACATATAGGCTAATATGTGATGCCAAGATGTACTGACATGTTGTATCGTTCTCATACAGGATGTGCTACCCTTCTCTTATGTCGAGATCAATGGTCTCAAGGTACCTACACCCCAACATGCATACAACGTTCTTTGGGAAGCAATCTCCGGGCAAAAGGTCGCCAATTCAAAGGTCGCACTTAGAGGTCTGGAAGAGCACTTTAGCGAAAAGGGCAGAATGTCTGGTGTGGGTGGACCTCGAGGACATACAATGTACGCTTTGATTTTTCCTTTCCGGCGGTGAATGCCCTGTGCATTGGCTGAGATTTCTGTCTACCGATCCAGAGTCGTTTTGATGGACGAGCTTGATCAGCTGCTTACGGCAAAGCAGGATGTAGTATACAACTTCTTCAACTGGCCCACACTACGAGACTCGCAGCTGTTTGTCATTGCCATCGCTAATCGGATGGACCTGCCTCAGCATTTGGCTGCCAAGGTCAAGAGTCGGTTGGGACTTCAAAGCCTACTCTTTCAACCCTACGACAAGCAGGCTTTAGTGGAGATCGTCCAGTCTCGGCTGATCGAGCACCCCAAAAATCTGCAAGACCACAAAGTTTTGCAGAAAGAGGCCATCGAGCTAGCAGCAGCCAAGATGGCAGGGACGAACGGTGATGCGAGACGAGTTCTCGATGCTTGCAGGTACGTCGACCACAAATGTTTCAAAGGCTAGCTTGCTCAAGTATCAACTGACATTCCAACCTTACCCATCGTAGGAGAGCAGTAGAAATCGCTATGGAGACAGCTCACACGAACAAAGCGCCTTGCAAGCCCGTCACCATTCGGGACATGTCAAGCGTCCTCAAAGCCATGACGACAAGCCCGGTTGCCATGTTCATCAAGCAATGCAGTCTGCACCAAAAGATGATGCTGGCGGCTATGTTGAGATGCATTCGGCGAGAAGGCGTTTCTGAGATCTCTTGGAGATCGGTAAGCGATACATTGGGTTGACTTGAGCGGTCAATCATGTCTGTCTAATCGCATACTCTCCATTCCCACACGACCAGGTTCGATCTGATCACGATAACTTGCTGCGCGCCATTGAGGATTCCAACGATATCCTTTCGCACGCAGAGCTGTACCTTGTTTTCAACTCATTAGTAGCATCACATGCTCTCACCTGCTCCAACGAGAGATGGAGAAACATGGAGGACCGAAAACTAGCACTGGGCCTCGATTACAACGAAGTCGGAAGGGTCTTGATGGGTGAGGGTGATAGATGGAGTCAAGCTCTGGCTGGTATGTGAGGGAGGACACTCAATATGATTGTACTGGCATAATAGCCCTCGTGGAATGTGTTGTCACTTGTATCGATGTTTGGACGTTTGCACAAGTGTCAACTACAGTAACATGCAATGTATCTTTTGGCGATTTGCGTGCAACGCGGTGTTTACAAGATGATCATACAGAAAACTACAGTCAATTTGACTTTGCAAAAGGGTATCATTTCTGGAAAGTCCTCAACTACTGGCTTGAATCAGACTGCCAACCAGTTTCTCCGCCGGGTTGGCATCCTGCCTCGCCATCTCGGTCATGCTCAATAGCTTCTTCACGCCGATATTGAGTCTACCGTCGCCTCCCAACCCAGCTTGTTGTAACATGGACAAGACTTGTTGGACGCCGTCCGAATCGGGAGGGAAAAGCTCGACTTGCTTGATCACTTCAGCGACACTTGATAGAGAATCAATGGCCGGAACGCGAATTTCTGCGTCAAAGGCATCTGTCATCTCCATTTCGTTTAGCATGGCTCGGTTTGAGGTGGTGGCAAGGACTAAGAGACGTTTGCCCTTGGGTGGTCGTTTGCCAAGCAAAACAACAAGGGCTTGAAGTGCATTGTTAGAGAATCGAGGTCCGATTGGGTTCCAGTCCAAGATTCTTTCGATCGAGTCTACAATGATAACACTGATGGGTGACTTGTACGAGTCGGAAAAGATCTTGTTAAGTTCTGCCACCTTGGCCGATTCCGAATACCCGACCATTGACTCGGGGGAGATCAATTTGATGAATGGGTATTCAGATGCAAGGCCCATGGTAGCCGCCAAGGCCGTCTTGCCTGATCCAGGGGGACCATGGAGAAGGACGCTGACGAGATGTGTCCGATCTGAGTTTCTGACTTGCTCTACGTAGAGGCTTCCATCCCTGAGAATCTGCTCTACCGTGGGCGAGTAGTGAATAATTCCATTGTCAACTACCGCGGAGAGTTCCTCTTCGGCAACACCAAAGGCTGCGTGGACTTCTTCCAGTGCATTCAAAAAGTCTGCACGGGTGATCTTCATGTCGGATACATCTGAAGACACGCCCGCCATGGTGCCGACCTTGATATGACGGTTGAATGCGAAACTGGTGGCGCTCTTGACCAATCCTTGTAGCTCGGCTCCTGAAAAGTTTTTGGTGAGCGAGGCGAGCTCGACGACGTCAACGTCGGATGACATGACTTGGTTCTCCTTCATCTTCGCAGTATGGATTGTCAGAATTTGGACACGGCCAGCTTGGTCCGGGAGAGAGATCTCAATGTGAATTTCGAACCTTCCGGGACGCAACAGAGCGTCATCGATCATATCCTTTCGGTTGGTCATTCCAATTACGAGGACATTGTTCAGTTGATCAACCCCATCCATTTTAGACAAGAGCTGATTCACGACTGAATCGCCCACACCGGTTCCGCCTGCGTTGCCAGATCCTCTCTGCTTGCATATGGCATCGATCTCATCAAAGATGATGATGTGCAGCCCTGATTCATCACCCTTTTCCTTTTGCTCCTTTTCAGCGTCGGCAAAGAGTTTACGGATGTTTTCTTCGGAAGCACCGACGAATTTATTGAGGATTTCAGGACCATTGACGATTTTGGGTTCGCGAGCGTTGAGCATTTTGCCAATTTGACGAGCCATCAACGTCTTTCCAGTACCCGGTGGACCATAGAGCAGAATTCCTGATCAACGAAGATTCTTTGTTAGCGGAGTGTTTGGTCTATCATAGGTATTTGCGAGCATACCTTTGGCGTGTGTGATGCCCAGCTTTTCAACCAAGCCAGGAGGAAAGACTCGACTGGCGAAGGCTCTTCGGAAAATAGCTTGAAATTCAGTGTCCAAACCACCGATTCCCATATCCTCAAACTTGAAGTCTGGGGCCAGGATGGCCTGGCTCGGGCCGCGATTGGTGCTCATGTTCTTCAGCTTGATGTTAGAGGACGGATCCTTGAACCAATTGATTTCTGTTCCTTCCATGATGATTCCCATGGACTCGGGAGAAGACGACTCGGTGCCATCAAGAGTTGAGACGGAGCGGACGGTGGCTTTGAGCAGTAGCCCGCGGTAGTCGAAAGTAATGGTCTGGAGTGGGGTCAAGGGTAAGTTTGAGAATGCCGTGATGAAGACCTGTCCGAGCTGTTCCGTATCATATGTTTCGTGGGATTCTTGTTTCTTCAACTGATATCCAACCTCCAAGTCGACACTACCAGCCCAGTCACCATTTTTAGGATTATAGACCTCAATCTCTACTTGCTCGCCTTGCATACTGATGCCGGCCCATTGTCTGATACCTTTCGATGGTCCAATCGTTCGAGGAGGCAATTGACCAGTCGGGTCGGGGATGATGGAGAGGATATGGTTGTGCTTAAGTCTTACATACTCTACCGACGAGTCAAAGTCGTTTGGGTTCACTACCAAGCGGTTTGTCAAGGCAAGAGTATCACTTGGACAAGCAGCCACATTGTACCTGTCAAAGAGTGCCCTCCGTATCGCGTCAGCTGGAAATATGATGGCTAAAGAGATGCCCCCGACTCACAATCCACTAGGATCGGCCTGGTATCCAGCCTGTCCTTGAGAGTGATGGTACCCTTGAGGAACACCATGACCTTGTGGTTGAGGATAGCCCTGACGCTGGTCCTCTCTGACACTGTAATGCTGTGGAGGAGGCTGGGGCCTGTACTCTTGCTTTTCCCTAGGGTAACCTGAAGGGCTACTCGTATCCATCCTGGAGTATGGATCACTTTGATCGCCTACGGACTGCCGGAACGACGGTGGAGCAGCCTGTGGTGTGGAACGGTGAGACCGTTGGGCATAAAGGTCGTTGGGGTCTCCCTGGAGGAGCGGCTGAGTGTGTCGCTGAGGAGCTGCGTCCTGCTGCGGCGCCTGGCCTGTCCTTGTGAAAAACGGCATAGTACCTTTTTGAAAAGGGAAATGTAACCTGACGAAGCCGTCGACGGAGAGTCAATGCTCAGTGCAATATGTTTGGTTTACAACATTAGCTTCAAGTCGTTGATGGACTCGCCGCTCACGTGAAGGAATCGACTCGAATGATGACGTGGCTCGGTGTCAGCAGCAAAACTTGCAAGGGTGGCAAACCTTCTTCTGTGCTCGAGATACTGGGTAATATCGGTAACCATGGTCTTTTGGGAGTAATTACATCCTCTCTCTCTGACTTTTCTCGAAGTAATGGGATAAGACAAAATTGAAGAACGAAAACAAAGCATGAATTGAAATCGAAAAAGCATGTGGTTCCTTGTGTACAAAGCGTAAAAAATAATCAACTTCCATCGGTTTGAGAGGTTCAACGGACCAGCCCTTGATTCATCAAGGCCAAGCTTGAAGGGCAACAGCTTCCCACTTGGCAATCGCATCGTTGTAAGTTTCTTCGGTCAATGCAAAGGAAGATTCAGAGACCAGTGGCTTGTACTGGTTGAAACCTCCCTCAGGCTAACGATCCAAGTGCGACAATAGTAAGCTTCGAAGATCTTCCGTTGCAATCGCACGGAAAAATGCATGAAAGGACTCACCGCCACAGAAGCAGATAACGAGAAGTACATGGTAGAGGCAGTGTTGACGTCGGGTCGGAATTTGGTGGCATCAAATTCGAGCTGACGGAATTCGCTGTCGATTGCACTATCAATTCATCAGAGCAGTGGAACGCATCAGCATATTGTCCAAATTTCGCTCCTGGAATCTTTACTTACCGACTGCCGACCGAGTTTCCGGAAGAGAAAGCCGCAAAGGAAACTTGTTGATCAACTCTTGGTGTCGAGATAACTCCCCTGGCACCCTTGAAGTCATACAAAAAGTGACTCAAGGCTCCACAGGCAGAACCACAGAGTCCGTTCCCGGTGAAGACGATGTTGTTTCCACCCCATTTGGATTGAGGTGCAGGTACATCGAGGTCATCAAAGTCCTGTTCGGCAAACTTGAGCAAATTGCTGGTCTGGATGGTCTGAGGTCCGACAGTGTGATTGAGGCCGGGCTCCATGTAATTAGTCGTCGAGTCGAGCACCTGGAGGGTGTCTGGGGTGGTCCAAGTCTCGGGATCGAAAGAAGTTCGAGACCTAGTGTTGGTCACGGCCTGTTCGACGGCTCCAACAGTAATAGGCGACTTGCGTTGGACGACATCAAAGTTGAGTTTGCTGAGGTACTCATTGCTTGAAAGGGCCCATTGAAGAACGGCAGACAAGTAGATGTAACCTCCGCCATTGTTCTGCAGACACGTGAGCGAATGCACACCATGTCAGTCATGCCCAACCCCTTGGTGCGAGACGATAATACTTACAGAAGTCTCAATGATCAGCCTTTCAACGCCTTGATCCTCGAGTTTCTTCAATCCAACGAAAATATCGACGATAAACTTGTTGAAGCATTGACTCCATCCAGAGGGACTGAGAGTAGAGACAAAAACAGCACCAGTCTTGACACCACCAGTCTTTTTCGAATCAAGAAGGTAGACCTGGACATCCCTCCCCCCGAGGTACTCTGAGCGTTGCATGGGATCATTGACAGTTGGCCAGTAGTTGCCTTGATTCGGGCATCCTGCCTCGACTCTACGCTGGGTGGTAGCGTCAAACGGGTTCAAGTTTTGGACCTTTTGCTTGATTTCGGCGGGAGTAGGTTGAGTGAAGATGGATGGTTCCTCGAATGGTGAAGGCTGCTCGCCATCGTCACGTTTCTTCAAGCCCGCTGGAGACGCGTCTTCCAGGGTAAATGGAGGGTTGGGCTCCGGAGTGGGAGGGAAGAAAGGAACAGGCGAAGGGCTTCCATTCCGGCTCGTGGTCCTGCAAAGTCTCTCCACGCTGCGGACAAGGTGGTGTTAGGCGCCGATGAAGCTGGATAGCTGGCAACAATGCAAGACTCACTAGTCACTACCTGACTCGTACGAAAAGGTACCACTTGGGGACCAGACTGCTCGGATGGGAACCTGTGTAAAGGAAGCCAAGTGAGACCAGACGATCAATTTGTACGTTCAGAAAGACATTTTGTACGAACGTTGAGGTCCAGCTTTTGTCCGTCCTTGGTCACGACAGTCATGGAGAAGGAGTCCTTGTCGAATTTTCGGAATACACTAGGGAACTTGCCCAAGTTGTGACCCCTTTTTGAATGAGATACGACACAACAACACTCTGATGAGTTCGGGTCGTCATTCATTTGCACAAAGTTCGAGAGCTCACCATTTGCCTCCGATGGGTCCATTGTGAGCAAAGAGACTGTTGAACCTCTGCTCATAGTCTTGATACGTGCCAACGTCGTTGGCTGCTTCCTCCAAAAAGTCCCATACCGGTCGACCCTCGATTTGAGTGATCTCTGCACCGATGACTTGATCGATGTTAATGCCCTTGTAAATGTCAGAATCCAACTTCTGGAGACGCTCTGACCAAAGCTTCAAGTCTGGGGCGACTAGGATTGAGGGACGGGCGCCGGAGGATCTAGCAAAGGCGACGATGGGCAATCCGTGTTGCGTGCGGAAGTTGTTGTAGCAGGTTGCTGTTCCAACATACGTGCAGCCATTATCAGTTTGGCACCTTTATTGCTTGGACAGGAGCTAGACTTACACCAGCTGTAGTGTCCATCGTTCAGGGCGCGGACTACAATTTGGCCAAGTTCAAACCCATACCGGTCAGAAGTAGGACAAACAGAACCGGACAATAACGTGACTTACAAGTGTCTGAGACGTCCGTCTGAAACTCGTAATCGGATGAATATTGCTTGTGTTCAAACTCGTCCAATTTTCCCTTGACATCGACACCTTGCTTTACCCGAGGGTCTTCAGCGTACTTTTGATCGGCTTCAAAGCTACCGTCATGTATGGAATGAAGGTTCAATCTGGCGTCTTTGGAGTTACGGAACAGCGAGCACTCACATGTCTACGTCCAGCATTCCACGGAGATAATCGATGTTGTTTCTGCGAATGTCCTCGTAGAAGGGAGTGGATTCCAAGCAATCCTTGACAAGGGAAGGCACGACACCTGCATGTCCATTGTCAACACATTGGTCAGGACGTGTTTGAAGGGTTGAAACTTACTAGCACCGCCCTTTGTACCGCTCAAGGCGGCACAACCTTGACCTGCTTGCCTCTTGTTGAGAGGAGAGGCGAGGACTTGAGACTGAAACGCCAAAATGGAAAGAATGGCTGCTACTTTGATCATATTGATATCGATTGGGAGTTTGAGTGGTCACTTGCTGGTTCCCTTGTGAGCTGGGTTTGCAGACATGGCCCAAAACCGTTGACGGAAGGACTCCTCAAGAGGTCCCATCTTATACGTTTTGCAGCGACTGTTGCCATTGATATGAATGTTTTGTTGTTGTTGACATGACCTTTGGCTCGAAACTTTAGCGAGACACTAGCTTCAATTTGGGATCTGGTCATGAGTTGTCGTCTTGTCCATCGTGTGGCCGGGGTCCAGCCTGTACAGGTGCAGGTCATGCTTCGACACGCATTGTCTCCCAAACAAGGATGAACCCGATCAGCCGCTGCCGAGGTGAGCTAGTAAAGCGCTAAGCAGAGTCCATTCAGCAAAAGACTGGTGAACTAGGTGGTGGACTTGATGTAGGTTGTAGTGTTGAGTGATTTAGCGCTGTAATCTCTGTCTAGATATGCCTCCGAGCGGGGTAACAACAACCTTTGCCACTGTTGTTTTGTGTTTTGCGTCCGGCGTCGAATGGAGGCCGATACGGTGCTACGGTGTTTACCGGCGCTATCTATCGGCTTGAATGAAGCACGCAAGTAGACGCAAGGATGAGAGAAAGACATGTTGACTTTCGATATATTTCCGGGCAAAGAGTCTGCACGTCTGCACGATTCAAAGTGAGTGACCCTTGGTCCGCCGCCGGTGCCAAAATGCCATGTCGATTTGTTGACATATTTTGACGGATTTGGCGGTCCCTTGACTCTTTCAGATCAAGCTGTCCAACTCACCGGGTCCCATGCTGAAGGCTCGACCCGGTTACCAAAAAGTTCGAGTGCCAGTTTCAATGCATCGATGCTGATGTTCTGTTATTGCGCGATGTTTACAATGTGGTGCCGGTCATCTCCGAGCGATGTCCGCGTCTCGTCAAAGGTGAAATATTGAACAATGTCCGTGAATCGGGACTTTGCTCGAGTGACGAGCGGTTCAGCCAGTGGCCTTTATTCACAGCAGCAACTGTCGACCCCTATCTCCACGACAAAGGGCACCATGTCTGCAATGTTCCAGAGGTGTATTGCGTCCAGCTCCAGGCTGATTCTTACGCAGCCCTCGGGCGCTGCGGCGTTCTCGACCTCGAGTCTGGCTAAAGCTGCAGCGACTGCAAAAGGCAAGCGACCTGGTGAGTCTTATGCAAACGTTTCCCTTAGTTGCAAACCTTGAGCGCTCATGCTGGACCTTTTGACAGGACATGACCAAAGAAGGAGACAAACGATGGTCATGAAGAACAAGAAGGGTAGTGCTCAGTCTGGGTCTGGTGGTGGTGGGGGTGGTGCCAAAAAGAAGGTTGTCATCAATGCGGTGGACTTGACGAAATTTATCACCACTGAATTTGAGCCCGTAAGTCATTCGTGGGTCGACTCGTAGTGTCAAACAAACCCCCATGATACTCACGATACTGCCTCATGTAGACCTTGGCAACACAGGTCGGTGTCCCCGCCAGGTTCAGAAACGAGGATGTCAAAAAGTTCGAAGCATTTGGTATACCCCGATCCATCGAACTCGAGGTAAGTTGAGAATGACTATAGGTCCACCTCGCCATCGCACTGATGATATTGGGTCCTGGATGTTTTAGTTTCAAAAAGGTCACCCAGCAACAGTAACTCGGACATCGAGCAACTCAATTATCAGCACTCTCAAGGACAACCTTTCCAGACCATCTTCCGAAACTCGTCTCATCTTGCAAGGTCCCCGAGGCTCGGGCAAGTCCATGATCATGTTGCAAGCAATTTCCGCCATGTGGCAAAACGATGCTATCGTCATTTACGTTCCCCAGGCACAACACTTGATCAACTCGGGAGCCAACTATAGATATAGCACCGAGACACACACATTCCATCAACCCCAGCTCTCGGTCGCTTTGATGAAGTCTATGCTGGCAGCCAACAGGTCTGCTCTGTCGCAAATCAAGACCGAAAAGGAGTTCACAAGCTCGAATGACACTGTGATTCCCGTTGGAGAGACATTGGACAATGTCATCCAGGGTCCCGGTACTGATGAGCGTATATCGGCCGAAGTCCTCGAGTTCGTCATGGACACACTTGCAACGCAGACCTCCCACCCTGTCGTTCTAGCCGTCGACGAGGTCCAATGTCTCTTTATGCGCTCAGACTACCGCTCTCCCACTTTTGAGTTCCTCCAATCCTACGCCCTTTCCTTGCCACGATTACTCGGTGATTATGTGTCAGGCCGCAAATCTTTTGCAAATGGAGCGGTCATCACTGCTCTGTCCTACTCGACGCCTGCGTATACACCGGGAAAAGAAATCTACAAGGGATTGAAAGACTTGTACCCCAATCCGTATGCCATCTCTGAATACGACAACCTGGATCCTTACCAAATCGAGGCAGTCAAGTCTCTGCAAATCGTACAAGTCGGCGACAAGCTGGCATTGGACGAAGCTCGAGGTATCTTGCATTTGTGTGAGAAGCGAAAGATGGTCTTCCATGGTGAGTACCTCAAAGTTGTCTGTTCAAGTCAGGAGAATCACTGTCTGACGATTGGCGGGAATGTGTACAGTCACCGACGAGTTGCTCTTGAGCAAGCACGCTGAAGCAGGAGGAAATGCATTGGATTTCGTGCGAGGTCTGACAGAGAGATTGGCGTACTAGATTCTGTACAAGAGTATGCATTGCACAACATTCAAACGAGCATCATGAACAACGTCATAACTAGAAACTATCCAGTTCCGAACATTCGACCAGCACCATGCAGGGATTCTGGATCTTAATGGGGTATAGTAGTGACATGTTGTCGCGGCTAGGTCGAGAGGCATATTGCCATACAAATGGGTATTGAATCAGAACTTGACGTGGCCTCGTGTGAAGCGTGGCCTGATTTTATCATGCAAGAGGACCTTTGGTATCATTTTTGCCTTTGTTGGGCCGCTTCCCTCGCCGCTTCTAAAATCTCACTCTTGAGCATCTCGTTTGTTACGCTCGGATTATCGAGGTAAAGATGATGGCCGGCGTCCTTGACCTGGACAACCCTGCCCCGGTCATTCCCTGCATCCTTCATGACCTTGACAGACTCGATACCTCCCTCAATGTCCATCCAATCTCGATCCCCGTACGAAAACACAACAGGGATCCGCAGCTTGTGAGCCCTCGAAACGATTGGATACCTGGCGTGGGCTCCGGGGGCCAAGAGGTGGGATATCGCGTATTCTGAGCTCCCTTTGGCATTGGTGATGGTCCAAATGTAATCATGGAGATCGGTGATATCCTCGGGAGGAAGCTGAGCGAACCGACGAGCCGAGTATTTCCCGACGAGCATGGGTCCGACAGGGCCGAGTTTGCGGACGATTCCAAAGGGTGACCAACCTTCCTCCCAGGCCCATATGAAAGCCTTGTGCATCATACTCGGAGCCTGCTTTTTAGGGGTGAATGTGGAAGATGAGGTGTTGTTGTTACTTTCCTTGATCGAGGAGGCGGAAGATGATGGCGTTTCGTCAATTGCGGCATGATTGGAGGCTTCGACTTCGGCGGGTGGTGGAGCGTAGTTTGACTGGGGTTCTCTGAGTTCCTTTTGAGCCGCGGAAACAGCCTCGGCTTCTTGGACCTCCTCTCCCTTGTCTGGATGGTTCGGTACACCGGCGGGTGAGAGGAGAACCAGCCGTTCGACTCGATTCTGTCAGAGTAAGAGTTCAGAACACTTGATCAGCATTGGCATTGACGAGCCAAACGACAAGGGGTTCCAGACTCACGGGGTATTTCAAAGCATAAGCCGTGGAAAGGTAACCGCCCAAGCTATGGCCGATCAAAGTCATCTTTTCAATCCCCATCTTGCCTCTCCATTCTTCCAATGAGTCGGTAAAGAAACTTTCCGCCTAAGAGCACAATGGTGCCAATTTGTTTTTTCAGCAAATCAGGAAGAAAGGAACCTTACGATTCGGGCTGTAGCTTACCTTGTCTACGCGCTCCTTTGTGGCCGTCTTTTTGTGTGAAAACAATTGTTTAGGGTGAGGTCTTGAGCTACGACCCATGCCTAGCCAGTCGATGGCGTATGCTGGTCGATTGACAGATGCACTGGTCTGTGCGACTTCTTCAAAATTTCTGTAAAAGAATGCCAGCCCTGCACCGTACCCATGAGTCATGACCACTGCTTCTTTGCCTCCTTTGGTGGCCGGTGTTGTAAAGGCCAATGTGTTGATGGCTCGTTCCCCTCCGCTCGAGCGACTCTGTTCCGAGAGATCAACCTGGAAAGTTCGTGCCGTTAGAGGTGATGGGTTGTCTGAAGTGGGTGCTACGTCGGGTTCGAGTTCTGTCCGATAAAAGGGTAGCCGTCTGAACAATGGCGCCCGATATCGTCAGTTTCGAAACGTGTATAAATCAAGGCGTACGTTCACCAACCTTAACATTCTCAATTCACTTTCTTCCCCAGACTTTTCCGAACTATGCCACCAGGCACTGAGACTGGTCATAAAGGTCTTTGGAATGGCTCTTGCTTGGTTGATCTCATTGTCAATCACCGCCGATGGAGGAAGGTCCATGTCTTTACTTGTGCTTTGAAGCGCTGAAGCTCGTGATGTTTCTTGCTGAGAGCTGGATGAGCTTGATGCAGCCTGAATCGCACCATTGGTAGCTGTGGCGGCAGACATGATCACAGATGCAGCAGAGGTGTAGGGAGCGACCCGAAGACCGATGGGTGTAAAGGTCAGGAATCTAATGAGAATGCCGATGGAAGTTATTTTGATTTCTTATCAGGCCGGGGACTATATACGGCTTGATGTCGACAAAAAGTATCCTGTGCAGGCTAGAGTCGAGGCAGATGTTACTTGTCAAAGTTAAATACGAGGGTTTTGAAGAGAGAGAGGCGTCGCACTATGAACGGCACCACTTGCCCACCGGCTCTGCCTCCACTTGATGATCGGTGAAACGACCTAGTGACCTCCACTTTTTGCTCGTCATACCGAGCGTGCCTCCACTTTTCTAGCTTGCTTGGCCGCGCTTGGCTGCGGAGATCTGCGGGCCCCGACGTCATGCTGCTCGGTGATCGGTCATGCACTCCTGCGTATTCAAGCTCTCTCTTGTCTCTCTGTCTTTGAATGTCTATCACTCGAGTACATCTCTCATGTATAGCGAATCAAAGTGACTGAGATAGATGGTATATTGATACAACTCGTTGGTTCTATACTAGACAGTCATGGCATCCGCCAACTCGCTGGCTTTGTTACCACTCATCCCACCGCTTATCGCTTCGAGCATCGTGATATCTCTCATCAAAAAGCCGTACCATCCTCTCGCGATAAACATGGTAGCCAGGTGCCATAGAGAGTGGGCATCAATCACTCGAAACCAAGGATTAAAGTCGAGCAACTCGAGCGACATGGCGGCAGTCGTAGCAAGCACGAGAAGGGCACTAGTGCCACTCCACTTGGGTCGAGGCTTGATTGTGAATGGATCCAGAGGAGGGTAGGGCGTCGGGATAAGCGATAATGGCCAAGGAAGATGTACAGAGAATGAGATGGAGAAGGCAAACCACAGTGACAAGTGGATGAGACCAAGGACCAAGTTGAACATGACATTCCAGGTGTAGTCGAACCGAGGTCCAGATAGCAGATAGCACACATGCGCGATGTAGGCAAATAAGCAAACGCCAATGAGAGGTATCAGGGCTGGCGACCTATTGGGTCTACTTGGTGATTGGGGGGCCAAATGGAAAAGTCGAACGAGCGTATACAGCAAGGTATACATGATGGTCGCACCAGCCGAAAAGTAGTCCATTTTTTCTGTGAATGGGGTGTCTGAAAGGAATGGTCGTCAACGTTGGATCATGGCAAACAGCGATGCATGACATCTCACCTCTGGTATGGAATACAGTGCTCCAGAACCAGGTGTTCATTTGTATGATCGCAAGACCCATGACCCAGTATTTGAGCCCCATGGCCGTACCAGTCTTAAATCTGGCCTTGATGGCTTTGAATGCTTTCCAGTGGACCCACGCATTTCCCATACTGAACAATGCACTCGCGGGTTCTTGACATCCCATGAACCTCCAGAATGGCCACTTGCCATAGAATTGATGCATTTTCCCATCTTCTTCCAGCAGATAGGTGGTAACAGTGTGCGAGCACCGATAGGCGCAGTCATCAGGGCATGTCCACTGCAAAGTGCTGAGTACAGGTCCAAGAGACGGGCCATTTGGGTTGCATCGCTCGTTCACACACTCGTCGACGCACGAGAGAAAGTAAGGGTGTCGATCACCGGATGATGCAGTGACCGCTGCAGGAAGCATGACGAGAATGGCCACAATGGCACTGACCACCAGACTCTGCTTTGAGGGCGATGTCACTGGCGAGCGGCGGGATCCAGAGGCCAAGAGGGGCGCACGGGAGGACTTGCTGGGCGAATTTGGCCGAGATGTGGATTCCCGAGGCTCTTCCTCGTCGGGTAACTGCTCTGGATCGAAGTCTCGAGGTGAAAGGGCTTCGGTCGTTTGCTGATGCTCGAGTGGCACATGTTTGCCTTTGATGAGTGAATCAATCAGCCAGAACTATGTTGATCGTGGTCTAGTCAGTAAAGCGGACATATGACAGATAAGAACTTGACTCAGGCATTCTCACCTGGATGACATTCATTATGAGAGGGAACACAGCCATCACAAAGATGAGTTGGTACTTTTCACTCATCCAATTGATCAACCACACGGCAAAGGGCAAGAGGATCGCATCGGCGGTCAGCCAGAACAGTAATAGAACCGCGACCTTCATGAGACCAATGGCAACGCAATATACACCGAGTTGAAGGAGGAATCTGCGACAAAGAATGATGAGTTGTGCATTCAGAAAGAGAACAGGAGTGATGAGTGCATACGGTTTATAGCTTCCTTTCTCGCCATAGTGTCCACTTCGGAACTCGTATTCAGGTCCAAAGGTTTGCTGACATGCCCATGTAAGTGCTTTCAGAGCCACATAGAGGAAGAAGACACCTGTTTGCAATGCGCAAAGAGCAATGTTGGCGGTCGAGCTTTTGCATTGCACCACGACAGATCTCACCGAGTGTAGTATCCACGAGGACATTCAAGAAGTAAAGTCCACATGGATTGATACTATCATCTTCCGATGCAATACCAGCCGATATCTGGAGATGTCGATGGAACTCGTCAGCTTTCAGCTTGAGAATACTTGTCAATAATCCCGTATATCTTACTGACCCAAATGTTGAGAAAATGCACAAAAGCCTGCCCTATCAGCTGCTTGCCGACGTCCAAGGACCATACTTTCCAGGTCCGCCTAGGTATCCCTTCCTTGACATTGCCTTCATATTGACGCTTGACCACCAACGACAAGACCACAAAAACGCCCATGCAGGCCTGTACTATCAGCCCAACAGGTCCTAGTAGCTGGCATTTCTTTTTCGAGCCCTCCAGAGTTTCCTCAGTGAGCAGGGGTGATAGCAACGAAGTGGAGGTTGAAGTGGCGGCCGCAGCAATGCTACTGTACGAGTACGTCGCACTCGGAGGAACAATGGCGACCACCATGTTCGCTAGAGGAGAGAAATATTGAACAGCTGCACCTTGACGGGCCAGTGAGTTGATGGTGATACGGTTTGATGAGGAACGGTCAGCTTATTGCACACGGGTCAATCCTTGGACACCAGAAGTCCAGGACAGTCACATCCATCGGTCCATCTTTCGCCTATCAGCCGGTGGTTCGGTATAGGAGTGGGGTTATCACTTTTGCCGCGCGCTGTGTACTATCAATCGCTGAATCGTCCAATGGTTAAGACACCAGATTCTGATTCTGGTGATCTGGGTTCGATTCCCAGTTCGGCGTGACCTTTTTGATCTTTTTGCTTTTTTACCTTCAGTGATTTAGCAAGTCATCGCGGGCCAGTAGTGGCCACCTCGATGCGTAATGACCGTCCCATGCATGTGCTTTTTTCCAGCACTTTGCTCACGTCGAAAGTATACTGTGACTGTAATCGCTGATGGGCATGAGTCGTTCGCAAAAAAAAAAAACTCGTTCCACGACCCTCCACATGGTCTGTCTATACTGATCATATATTAGATACAACGTTGTCATTAGGCGACAGACCGGCAGATTAGTCTGAAGCCATTCATCAACCCAAAGCCGCCTGAAAACAGATTGCATCTCTCAGCACACCAGCAGTGAAGGTTTTGATACCATTATCCTAGGATTTGTGACTCACCTGTGCCAAGACCATGTCTAGTGCCCCGTTCAGCGCCAGCAGTTCATCCTGGAATTTGAGCTCCGCGTTGACTCTGGATTTCATCTTCCAGAGTATGTCATCAATTAGCACTGATTGCCCAAGGACGAGACTGTAAATGTCTGTTGGAGGACGGCCGAATAGTCAAATTCCATTCAGCGTCTCACAGCAGGGACGCATTACTGAATCAAAGACTCACCTAGAATAACGTCCATAACGTCGCTCGCCAATTGTCCGAACCTATAATCCGCCACATGCTTGTACAAGAACCGTAGAATAGGCTCTAATGTCATGTCATCCCTGCCACTCAACGCCGTTCGGAGTCCGTCTCGATAAATGAGCTCTTGTATGAGGGCGAAAGCGGTAGCTGGTCTGACATTCTGTTGAAAAACCGAATAGCTTAGAGATCGGTACATGACATGCAGCAAGTGAAGAGGGAACTTACATTTTCCATCACGGCGTCCAATGCGGCACCGTACTTGAACTCTTTCAGGAATTTATCATATGGCCGTAACTTCTTTCGCTTCACGCTTTCCACTCTAAACTCGTCTACGGCCCCAATCACTTTCTCTTCCCGGCCTACTGCAGCTTGACTCTTGTCCTTGACGTGACCCGTCCCAAAGATGTTCTCAAAGTCAGCAAAGAATTCGTATGCTCCGGACTTGAGGGCTGTGTTTTGAAGGTTTGAGGCAGCCAACTCTGATGCCTTGGCATCTCGTCGGCGAAGAGACAAGGTTCCATCTGCCATACCTGCAGCGATATGGGTGTCATCCGGCTAGAAAAGCGCGTCGTCTCTGCGTTAGCCCGCTGGTTGCAACAAGGACGAAGGCGAACAGTGGGAAACTCACAGAAACTGCCAAACTGAGGATGGGGGCAGGATAGCGCATTGTATGCACCACTTTCCAATCCTCGACATCATACACCTTGACCATCATGTCCAGTCCTCCAGTCAACACCCTCTTGGCACCTCCATCAAACGACATGCAGCTTATTGTCTTTTGATGGTTGCTCAGCGCCCTGACACACTTTCCACCAGCCATCGCCAAGTCCCACACTCTTAAAATCGGTCCACCAGCTGACAGAGCCACGTTACTTCCTCCAGTCGGGAACAGCAAAACGTCTTCGATTGACAGATTTGATCCATGTGACATTGTCATCTCAGCGTTCCCTGTTCGTGCATCCCATAACTTCATAGTCGAGTCGTATGAACCCGATAGCAGCAAAGATGGATTGTTGGGGTTGAACACTAGTGATCGAACATAGTCGGTGTGACCATCGAAGACTTGGGTGCATGTTTGGGAAGGAATATCCCATAGCCGCACTGTGTTGTCGTCAGATGCTGATCCGATGGAGGTATTGTTTGGAGAGAATCTCGTGACATGAACGGGCCTGGAGGACGAGTGCATCGTTAGCCTTCAAAGTCTTGAGAGATGAATCAATCAACTCACTGCTCATGTCCTTTCATAGTTCTCAGAATAGCTCTGCTGTTGATGTCAAAGACTTGAACAATGGCATCATCCCCTCCAGCGACGATGAGTTTTCCATCCTTTCTGATTTCAGCTCCTCTTGCTGTTTCTTTGAATCGAGTGATGGTTTTGACAACCTTGCCCGTCCGTGGTGCATACACCAGTAATCGTGACGATGAAGTGACGGCAAATCTATGAGGCTTAGACGGTGAAAAGCTGATGGAGGTGACAGGATTGTGGTGTCGGATGAACAGGGGATGTCTGAAAGAATGATAATAACCTGCAAACGTTCAAATTCTATCGTTAGCCTGATACAACGCAAGTTGCGACGAGTTCAGTCAAGAACGTACGGCTGTGGGGATTCGACACGGAGACGCCGCCATCGCTTCGGGGCAGTTTGGGCAGGGGTAGGAACTCCATGTTGTTGGTTTGAGTACTACGCCGCTCTGTCTATGTGGCAGCCGCCTGCCGATTGAAATGTTCATAGGATGTGGTCAAGCAACCAAAGTTCTAAAGTTCAGGAAGCCGCATCACGTGATCCGCGACATAAATCTGTCTTTACCTTCTCGAGTGCCTGGCCAAAAATGGGCCAAGCTTGGCTCGCGCTGCAGATTCAAAATCCGCGGATACCATAACACGAGGAGCCTCCGCATAGGCAGCAAAAATTCGGGCCTCCTCGCTTCCGCTGTCCGTGGACAACAAAATGAATCTCTCATCTCTTGTCCTTTCAACTGGGTCATCAAAAACGTTCCTCATCTCCTCTCCTTCCACCAGAACCACCTTTGTATACCACTTTTCAAAATGATCATCTACGAGGACCTCATCACCAACGACGAGATGGTCTCTGACGCCTACGACCTGTGAGTCTGAGTTTGACCCAAAAGGAATGTCGGCGATTGAATCTAATGCTTGGCTCCTTGGGTCACTTTGTTGTCAGGAACCTGGTCGA
Organism: Filobasidium uniguttulatum; assembly: GCA_039545395.1. NCBI lineage: Eukaryota > Fungi > Basidiomycota > Tremellomycetes > Filobasidiales > Filobasidiaceae > Filobasidium > Filobasidium uniguttulatum. Next base: position 1,015,414 of record BCJK01000002.1, on the reverse strand, counting down.
TGACGTCGTCTTCGAAGTTGATGCTAAGATGATCACCATCAAGGAAGGTGAAGTCGACATTGGTAAGTCTGTGGATCGCCCTATCAAACAATAAGAAGAAAAGCGTCTGAACATTTCGTTTTGCATAGGTGGTAACCCCTCTGCCGAAGGTGGAGATGAAGAGGCCGAGGATGGTGCTGTCACTGTCAACAACGTCGTCCACTCTTTCCGTCTCCAGAGCACCACATTTGACAAGAAGGTATGTGGCATTCCCCTGTCGATGTAAAAGCATGGATCTCACCTAGCGTCCAACCCTGGTAGTCTTACCTCTCCCACCTCAAGGGATACCTCAAGTCTGTCAAGGCTGCTCTCCAAAAGAAGGCTGATGACGGTGATGAGAACGCCAAGGAGCGATTGGGCAAGATGGAGGCCTCCATCCAGGCCTATGCCAAGAAGATGCTCGCCAACTTCAAGGACTACGAGTTCTTCACTGGTGAATCCATGGACCCCGATGGTATGGTTGTTCTCATGAACTACCGAGAGGACGGTATCACCCCTTACATGATCTTCTGGAAGGACGGTCTCCGTGAGGTGAGTCTCAGTCTCGGAGACGGTTCCATATGTCCACAGCTGACTGAAGTCATTTGTTTTTGGTCCTACAGGTCAAGGTCTAAGTGTCATCACGCTCTTCAAAAAATCATTCCGGTCTCTGGGGGTTTGTGTACCCGACAGTATCGCTATTATCTTTGTATGGAAGCACTTGTCGCGGTTATACACATACATGATCACTTGAGGTACAGCCCTCTTCAACCGGATCCTGGAGTGTGATCAGATGCGCCTCTCGATCTTCTAGACCTGACGTTGCGTTGAAGAGTCTGCTGAGTTCAAATCCCATTCAAGCCCGCATACATCGCCCAGCTATCAATAGCAGTCGAGCGAAGGTGCGTGACGATGCGATGATGTCTCCCGCGTTTCACTTTGGCCTACAGTTAAGACCTTAGCGCGCGTAAGCCGTCTCAACCTACCTCGCTTGCTTGCTCAAGTTTATATAATTCAAACCAATAGGGAAGACTGGACTACATTTGAGATATAATCCAGTGTCATTCCGCCAGTTTTCCATCCTTCTTGCAAATCAACCCTTCAGATACATCTCTCTTGACACCTACTGCACTCGTGCACTCGCGCCAACGAAGGCTGTAAGGAACGCTACTTAGCCCCTATATCTCAGAAGACTTCCGGACCAGGTGTGAGAACATTGACTTGAATCATTCTCACAGTCACTCCTCTTCCTGCCCTTTCCGCCCAGCTGAACAGTCCTCAAGTGATCGTAGCGCGATCTGGCTTCTTGACTTTGTGATTACCGTGTGACAATATATTGGACAATTCTCGAGTTACCCCAGCAGCCGGTAGGTCAAGACAGGTTTTCCAGACGAAATTCGCAGAAGGACTTACATCCTTGAAAGCCTTCAGTCTAGCGCATATTCTCAACGGACCCCCGATTTAGACGACATTTTTCACCCTCCACCAGTCGACTACGGAATGTTGTGGATCATTCAACCCCTATTGGCCACCTCTATGACGCTGGCATACCTTGTCGAAAGTGCCCCGGCAGTCCACCGACCCTTCCTAGCAGACAGTTCTAACCCCTTATCACGGCGGCGAGAGGATTTCGGAGCTGAGGACTTTTACTTTGCAGCGCAACTCAAACCTGTGGCCATCGTCGGTCTTCCATTCGAATGGCAGGCACCGGTGCCACCCTCACTGCGGCGGGCGGAGCATTCAACCTTGGGATACTACGCTTCAGACCTTCCTGATTGGATGAGACTCGATCCTTACTCCGGAACTTTCGCAGGAGAGCCAACGGTTAATGACTCTGGAGAGTTTGAGGTCACCCTGGTCGCCACTGCAGGTCCACAAAACCACTCACAAATTCATAAATTTGTTGTTGAACCAACTAGCTCGCATCTAATGAAGGTGAACGATCCTTTTACAGCACAGATCGTAGCTAAAGAGCCGGGCACAAGTGATCCGACCGCTGTCATTGCAAGCGCATATGCTTACAGCAGCAACTCGACGTTGCATCCCGGAATTCGTGTGCCTCCCGCGTGGAGTTTTTCTCTCGGCCTGCTTCATCCATTTATCCATCAACCCGAGCAAGACATTGGAAATCCTATCTATTACGCAGCTCACCTGGTCGATGGTTCACCACTTCCAGACTGGCTGATATTTGACAACACTACTATAACTTTCGATGGGATTGCACCCGACATCGGTGATCGCCAGGGCAATCAACTCTACCAGGTTCAAGTGTCAGGTTCTCATCGATACGGTTACGTCGACGCCTCTCAGACTTTCAATTTGACCATCAGCTCGCACAGCTTGGAGGCAGACACAGTGGATGCCAAGTCGTTCACTTCGCACGTCAACGTTACCTGTGGGTACGAGACCCTTACGCCGTGGGATGCGGTTGATGGTTTCAGACTGGACGGCCAAAGGCTTGATGTTTCTAACATTTCTCATGTACATATCAAATCCACGGAGACACCATGGGTCTCATGGCTCAATTCCACGAAGGAGTTTGCGACAAATCCACCCACCTCTCTAGCCGGTAAACATGTGGAGATTCCCATCCAGATCAAAGATGTCTTTGGAGACTCGCTGGACTCTCTTTTAAACCTGAGCCTCGAAGCTTACGTATTCACCGGAAATGTGACGGATCCCAATGTTCTCATGGCCCAACTCGATTCGACTGATACCTCATTTCCAGCGTCAGCACGGATGAAAGTTGACCTCGAGCGATATTTGACCACAGATAGTCTCACGTGGTCAGACTTCGAGTTTTCCGCGGTTACCGACCCCGGCGAAAACATAAACTGGCTGGATCTTGTACACACCGATGGGCATCTTTACCTCAGCGGAACACCTCCTAACAACACCTCGGAATTTGGAGTGAAGGTGAAAGCAGAAAACAAGGTCTCCTCTACCACGAGCTTGCTTTCTTTCCGAGTCGACCTTCAAGTCTACTTATCAGCCTTGGCGAGATCTCAAACGGTCCCCCTTCAACCAGGCGGTTTGACCGTCCCTCAAAAATGGGCCATCGCTATCGGTACGATGGGGTTGATTTGCGGGCTCTGCCTAGTAGCAATGATCTATCTCAAATGCAGCAAGTCCAGGTATCGAGCGCCTTTACCTCGGGATGAAAAAGACCCGGCTCTTTTCATGGGCATGCGAAATTCTGTTTTGTACTGCCCAGAAGGTGGCTTTTTCTCGGACAACAAACGAAGCGCCCCTCGTGGTGCACACGTAGAGTCGTATCAGGACAGTCCGGGTTCTGCCCGATACTCTTTTGAGACTGTTGTTTTGAATGAGGAGAAGCTGGCGGCAGATGATCTTCAAAAGCACAAGCCAGAAGAATCGTTTCACCGCGTGTTTTCGCGCCCATTCACCAACTTTTGCCACCTTCTCAAGCACGTTACCAAAGAGTTTCGCGATGGAATTCGGTCAAAGAAGGCAATTGACAAGGAATCGATATCCAGACCGATTAGTCCTACCAGTACCGTCCATGGCCTGACACTCACCAAATCCACAACACCAGAATCGTCAAGCTCCTTTTCAACTTGTATCAGCGACGCAGATTTACAAGGCAAGAGTTTGATACAAACGGTGCGACAAATAGGCTCACAAACACCAGAAAGTTGCTCCACTGTGTTTACCAACTTTTCAGGAGATTCCCAGCTTTGGGGAGGCGATGATCCTGAAGCAGAAAGTAACTTTTCGCGGACACCCTCTCACCGTCATACCTACAGAATGAGCAATCAGGCGAAATATGATTGTGCTATCAAAAGCCCTTCTGATTCGACGAGTTCGCCACGCCAACGCAGTGCTGCAGATTATCGCAGTAACAAAGCCAGTCAAAGGACAGGTGACATATGTCTTTCGACCGTATTCGAATACAGTAGCCCGGAAGGTCGAAACATAGATCCGCGCTTCCAAGACGATTCGCCCGTCAGCCACGATGGCAAGGGCGCTCGATCGCAGCCTAAACTGGCTGCTCACACCTCATCTGCCAACGTTGACTTTGCTCATCAGGTTGGTACGCCATTCGATCTTCCTGGGTATTTGGTGGGGTGTGATAGGTCTGCCACAAATGAAACCAGCAGCTCTGGCTCTGGCATGCCTTGGACGGGTGATAAGGGATCAATTTTAAACCAAGGTAGTTCTGGTCAACTACAATATATGTCAACAAGCGTGGAAAGTCTAGAATACCAATCAAATCGTGCACAGCGAGGGGAGCCTCTTGAGAAGGTTGCCACTTCAATGGCAGTCTTCAAGCAGCATGCCAGTGGAAGAGTGGCGACCGGCCAGCATCATGTACCAAAACACAACAGAGTCACGAGTCGGCGGACTGGTAGCCGATCGTATACCCCGCAGTTGACTGCTATGTACGAATGAGACAGATTACTACTGTAGATGTGAATTCCCACGAGATTCGATTCGCTCCACCCTTTGCACAATGATGAGGCGTTGCCGATTGAATTTCGGGAGCCTCTGCATGTTGTGAGGCCTGAGGACCATGTTCAGCATGACAGAGCCTGCCTGATCAACGTCCGAATTGCTAGAGGCAGAAATTTCTGACGTTCAAAGCGTCTCTGCTCAAATTGCTTGAGCTCAAGTCTCATGTCATTCGATATTGGTGTACAGCACATCAAATCGAGTAGACGTCAAGAGAAAGATTGTCAGAAGCAGGTCAACACGGTAGAATGACATGCGCGTGACATTAAACCAAACTTGTGGCATGCGGGAAATGTTCGTAAAGGTCGTAATAAGCTTGCCGTATAGTGTTATCGTCTGTTACTGCAAAAGCTTCACTGCAAGAGCTCGTATCATCATTACTTGTCGTTTCTAAAGCCAAGCCTGCCAACCTATAGGTGGTACAGACAAATGGTTCAGAGCTGTGACTCAAGAAGACGGACCGATGTGACTCACCGCTGAAAATGACAGCCAAGTTCTCCACGTCCATCGCCTGTCTGTTCCAATCATTGACCGTGTATTCAACGCTGAGCCTCTTGTCCAATTTCTCGGAGACTTTTGCCAAGATTTGGTCAACGTGCTCCGAGGCCAGAGCTTCGATTCCCGCGTCAAAGCGGTCCAGGCCCTGACCATTTTGAACCTTTTTCAATGTCTCTGCCGACGTTCGCCTGTATTGACGCCGGTACGGTAAGCCGCACCGTTCGACTACGAAACTGACAGTGACATGACTCACCAACTGTGAAGCGGATCATGTTTGAATACTTCTAGAATAGCCAGGAGTCGATCGGAAGTATTGCGTAGTACACGCAGTGTCTCTTCGCAGCATCGCTGATACACACCCTGGGTTCCAAATGTCCCTAGGCCATCGATGAGGTCCGACGTCAATCGGAATGGAACCAATTCGGGGACCGGAAGCACACGGCCCTGGGAAATTCATCAAACTTTGTCAAGCTCACAAAATCAGCAGTCTTGTCGAACCAGGAAACTTACAGCTCCAAACGCGACTCCGAAATCGATATTAACCAATGCTCCAGTTTGCTTATCAATAAGGATATTGGACATGTGGCGGTCCCCGATTCCTACTATGTGGCCTACGATGTTGTTGACAGCCAGACTGCGGCTATACGCAAGCCTCATCCCGAACCAATTGAGGGGCTCTTTGGCGGTCTCAGTGAAGAAATGCCGCAAGACAGGATGAAATCGCTTCTTGTTTGCCGTGTAAATTTGGATCTTTTGTGCCTTATCGAGGCCATCTGCACTCATCAGTGCCCGAAAGTGTCTTGATTTGATATCCTTGGGATGGTAACTAGAGGAAACCCTCATATCAACAAGACTCGATCAGCCCGAAGAGGAAGACAAAAGCTTACCGTTCGTGAGCGCTGATCACGTAGTCGAGTAATGGCATCGTGTTATTTACATATTGGATGACACCAGTTTTGTCGGCCAGCGGTAGCACGTTATAGGTCTTAAGCTGTAATTTGCGTTTCCTAGTTTCTGGATCCTGCTGAAGTAGATCATTCACAAGCCTAAATAGTTGCTCCATCACAGTGTCTTGACGTGCGTCATCGTTGCTCTTGAACTGAAGACAGACAGACTTCAGGCAATCAGACTTTGGAAACATGACAAGGATTTCACATACCAATTCTCGATAAGTCTGCCCATCTGACCCTTCACATCGCATGATCTTCGGGTGACTGATGCCTCCTGCCAGTGAGAACGTGCCGGCATATCCTTTGAGCGTGACAATATCGTCGTATCTGCCGGAAGGGTCGACTGGAACTGTCAGAGTGGGAACCGGGATTTTTCTATCTCTCAAAGAGAGAATGGCTGAATTTTTCGGTACCATGAGATCGCCTCCCTTGCCGCGTTGACAGCTGGTGGAGTCCTGAGCCCATTGCCGGGCGACCTGAGCATACTCTTCCATTTGATTGATCTCAACCAGTCTGGCTACTGCCTCGTCTTTGACCTTGCTAAGAATTGCGTGAGCTCCACGCTGAGTGGGACCCGCGTTAGACGGAACCCGCCTCGAGGAACCCTGGGCAGCCGTCGGATTCGCTAAGGTCAAGATTTGATAGACCATATGGAAAGGATGCTTATCGCATATCCTTGTTACCAGGGAATGTAAGTTGGTCTGGAAGCCCGGGTGTGCCTCTTCATTGGGCTGAAGACGAGCTGCCAGTTGATAAGCCAATTCCACAAATTTGTGCGACGCTACTGGACGCAGCTTGGTAGCTATTAACATATTGGTGTGGTCATCTTCTTCGGTACCTAGCCAGATGGCGCAGAATCGGAGCACATATTTGTTGTAACTGTCTCCGGAAGATATGACCTTGATGTACATGGTCAGCGCGACCTGCAGGTATTCCGTCAAGTCATCATCGTATACTTTCAACCGTTCCTTGTCTCTTGCCAAGTCGATTTGCAAGGATCTTATCATCACTGAGATACTTTTATGTTCGTCGTGAGAGCTGTTACTTCGTTGATGCTTCCTCAATGCCGCCAATTCTGCGGTCTGGCGACTGTGGCGATCTCTTAATTGCCTGCTTCGATCAGACTGTGAGAGAACTTGGTATTGCTGGTCTGCGAACTGAGCGTATCTCAATGTTACTTCAGCGATCTCCTGCAGCTCCATAACGCCCTCCGCTTTGTGAAGTGCTGACTGTGATGGTTTGAAGTACAAGTCTTTGATATCGGTCTCGGTAGCCTCTTTCGCTTCCATTGTCCATTGTCCCTGAGAGAAGCAGACTGTGAGTCGATCCTCTCGATCAGGAGTGTATCAGATCGACTCACCAGCAGAGATAAAACATTAGCTTTCAAACGGTATTCTTGTGGTCTCGAGGGCGTTTGATACCGTGGGCTTCGCAAGAGCTTTCTCAGTTGTTCCAAAGCTAGTCTATGCTGACCTTGGACCCACAAAACCTCGGCAAACTCGGTAGAATGGTCGATCGCGTCTTCAAAGCTCAGGTGTTGAACCTTGGTCAAGGCAGTCAGGGCCTTGGAAAAGTTGCCACGGTGCCGCGCCAAGTATCCCAAAGAGGTGAGACAAGATCTTTCTAGATTGATGAGACCAGATAATCTAGGGGAACGAAGTGCTCCGATCTGCTGGCCTTCAGTAGATTTGGCCGCTTGAATGAGGCTCAACCGTATATTCAGGATCTCATCTGCCATCGAGTTGCTGCACTAAAAGTCAGTATGCCTCTCATAGCCTCATAGCATTTCTGACTTACTGCATTCCAGCAGGGACTTCTTTGAAACTTGTCCACTTGTCACTTTCAAATCGAGATGTCTCGACGAGTCCAACTAGATCCGAATACCAGTATTTGACCTCGCGCAGGCAGAGCAATGCTCTTACAGTGTCGCGGATACCTGTCATGTCTTCTAGTCCTGTCTGTCCCAACACACGGAGGCTTTGCCGAATAGAGTTGTTAGTCACGGACCAAGAATGTGAGGCGTCTGTTGAGGTGTGAACTGATCTCAAAGTGCGGTAGAGTTCCGCTCCCACGTTGGAACCCTGGGCCGGAACTGCGGGAAGATTCCATTGAGAGGTTCGCCATGCAAGATCCAATGGAATTGATTCCGTCGAGGTTGGCAACGCCCGAAACATGACACCGGCCAATGAGTCGAAGCCGAACGCTCTGAGCGAACGAGATATCATTGGGACACATTCATCTCGATCCGTTGAGACTTCAAAGTCAGCACCATGATAGCTGAACGCTTCCGACCAATCCTCTTGGTGTTGCAACCGTTTGACCACAGCCGTTCGAGCATCAGTAGGCAAGGGAACACCATAAAATCCGTCGGGATCTTCGACGTCACTGTATATCTGGTACAGTAGCTAAAAGGAGGAACGTCCTGTTAATACCATGATGCCCGAGGGAAAGCTCGTCATGATTCACATACCGAGATAGCAGTGTCGCTCAAATCCGTATTGTCAGTAGCACCATCACGGGATAATTCCCAGAAGAACAAAGCCGACTCTGGTAGCTTGCATTGGAGAGATGCCACGGATAAACGAACTTCATCAATCTTGAGCCATGTGGCCTTGGCACCTTTTCCCAGAGAATCAGGGAGAGCGAAGTTTTGAAGGTACAAAACGCACTGAATGATGATACGGGCGCAATCTGTCGGAAGATCTTCATGTGACAAAAGCCAGTTGAAGTACCGGGTTACGGTGTCTGATACCGTGCGATCGGACTTCGCTGATATTTCAGAGTCCGAGTGTAGCAACAAATGCAAAGCTGGCGCTATGAAGCCTTCAATCGAGATGGTTGGATCGTCCAGGACATAGAGAACGAAAAGGTATCCTTGATCAAGCCGGCTGCCAAGTTCTGCGAAGAGCAGTCGGGCAAAATCTCGAGCCCAGATTGAGGGTTCACCATGTGCAACCAGCCACTTGCCTTTGCTTGCCGACATGTCGTCAAGGTCAGTCAAGACTCCAGTCTTGCAGGCGGGCACGGGCGCCGTGAGAGCCAGCAACTTGAGCAGCCGTTGAGTTAACGATGCGAGAGTGGCCGTTTGGTATATGTTTGGAGAAAGACATGCTATGCCGGCGAGAGCCTGATATGCAGAACCTGTGTTTTCCAGGCGCGGACCAAGCATATTGTCCAACATCAATGTTAGAATCCGGCGCTTGGAAGTCGCCTTCGGATCTCCTCTATTGGCTTCTTTGAGTTCCGTGGTGGGCCAACCAGCTGTTCCTGATAGATTATTGATGGTGGAGTTGTCCGGCATTTCGACGATGCCCTCGCTTTGATAAAGCAGGTCAAGAAATGAATCCATGTCTTCCATTGAAATCCGACCGCTATCTGATATGGCCGACTGGAGTTGCCAGAACGTTGACTGCCGGAAGCTCCCCAAAGATCCAGCTGGTTGCGATCGACTTTCCAATTGTTTGGCCAACGAGAATTTGCCTCGTACATCATAGTATGACATAGCGTAACCGTTCACCAAAGGATAGGATAACCCAGTACAGAGCCGATCAAGGGTCTCAGGTAATTTTCTAGGCCAAATGAGGAGCAGTAACTGACATTCCCTGTAGAGAGATGATTGCACTAGCTCGTCCCGAGGTTCCGTTTCACCCAGCAAAATCTTTTCCAAGAAGTCCTCCACAATCGATAAAGCCTTTTCTCCAACAAGAACAAGCACGGCGTGGTTGGTAGAGGTCTCCTCGGTGTAATGTTTGGCCTTGTTCGCCAAATTAGAAAGACTCGGCGATGGGGTTCTGAAATTCACGAGTCCCTGCACTATCTGCTCTAGACCCCAGCTCAGAAAATTGACCATTGCCGCAGCGAGGTCTTGCTCATGAAAAAGGCACACGATGGAGCGTAGAAAGAGGTCAAAGATCGCGGTTATCCGTATAACGTCCGGATAGTACGCTATCAACAGCGCAAGGTTGTTTACCATCCTAAGGCGTTCGTTGGTCAGACACGACCCCGCGATTCTGCATGTTAATTGCAGAATGGTGTTGACGGCAACCATAGATTTGTCTAGCTTGTATGAATTTTCCAGCATGCCAAGAGCTGTCAGAACGTTTTTCGAGCTATTCTTTGGCGTAGTCGTCTCCTGCAACTCTGAGACCTGTAGGCCATCGGACGGGAAAAGCAGGGCTTTGTAGATGTCGGCACCGTGATGATTCGTGTGTCCAGGATCCATGGAGGAGAGTAGTTCAAAAACCTGAGACGGTGACATGGTCTCATCCGGCAGCTGAAACAACATTGCAATCATGATAGCGAGCTGATTATGATTAGGATCTAAAAGCTTCTCAGAATGTGGAGATATGCTGGAGAAATGCTGCCTCAAACGGGATAGCTCTGCCGAATATGCTCTTCCAGTCTTATCTTTAGGAGCTTTCAGAGCAGCGGTTATGGCCAAAGCATTTGGGATGTTTTGTTCCAGGGTGTCATCCCTATCAAGTCGTGCCAACTCTCGCAGCGCTCCCCAGAACCCGTCGCACTCCGGACTCAATAGTAACGAGGAGCCAGCGACACGTAATGTTTCTCTGGCCCACTTCTCTCTAGATTGAAATCCGTAGAGCGTGACCGGTATCTCGAAGGGGTCTTGACCTTCTTTGCCCTGAGCCGCCAAGAGACGGGCCGCATATTCAAGATACATCCGGGAGAAAGACTCCAGACGGAGAAGGGTAGTAATTGCGCCGAAAATCGATTGGACGTGCATGTACAGAGACGGGTGGCCTGAGACCAGATCATAAAGATGAAATAACGGCGACCTTCTTGCTCCGGAGCTCGCGATAATGACATTCATCATCAAGATTGATCTTGTCAAAATAACTTCTTGATCTTCACCTTGGTAGCCAAATTGATGTGCAACTTGGAGGTAAAATTGCCCTGGCCGAGATGACAAGGGTATGTCGAGTTGTAGCAGACGAGGCACTGATGTAGCAGCTTTGATGCGAACGCGCACGTCCGAGTCTTCAATCATAGTCATCATGACTGCGGACGGGCCATGCCTCTCCTGACTATCAAGATCTTCCTCACACCAACAACGTTCCGAAGGATCGCGCCGCAAGAGGTCACTGAGAAGAGACAGTACTCGATGTCGGTCGCGCCAGTCGTTGCATCGACCCTCCGAAACCGCATCGGTGCACCAATACCAGAGCGGCAGAAGCAAGGCTCCAGCCTCAGAAGTCATCCCGTCTTCGTCAGCCCATGTGTATAACGTTGCTGAAAGCAGTTGATAGACTAGAAACCGGGTAACGGGGAGGCGTTTGTAAACGTAAATCCGTAGAAGGTCGGTAACTATCTCTACGAGAGACTCGAGAGCCTTGAGAGTGAGACTCAAATGTTGCTCCTCGACCAATTCAAACACTACCTTGGCCAGGATGTATGTGCTCATATCCTCGGAATCGAGCAATATGTTGTAGATATCAACGTCCTTTGTCGGATTTTGCATATCGCAATGAAAGTACGCGGGGTTTATCAAGGCTCTGACAGCGATTGAAAAGCCTCGATAGACCAGGCTGGTGTCAGTCTGATCTTGCTCGGCCACAAATCCTTGGTCTTGATCGTGTTCTGTGTTTCCGAAGTCATCGACTTCCGCACTGTTTGAGAGCCCGATCAGGTGACCAGAACCTTGGAACGTATGTGGCTGACGCAGAAACTCTCGAAATCGCTCTGACATGAATCTGAAGACTTGGACGAGCTGCATGAGGAGGATAGTAGTTGTTCGGGTTCATGTCAGTCTATGCACAGGTTTCCCAAGAGGAGGAGCGGCTCACTTCTTCTGATTTCCAGATTTGCACCAGCAGCGCGTCAGCTGCTGTCGAATCGTATGAATCGCACTCATCAGCAGATTCCAATAAGGGCAGAGTCGTCACGCCAGCGCTCCGGTCTGGTTGTATCAAAGTCGGCCACTTTTGAAGACTTGATGTGTGTCTTCCCAAAACGGGAACGAGAGAAGACAGTATGGACGACTTTTCCTTGAAACTCATTGAATCAGAGTCGAAAACCTGATTGAGACATGTTTTGAGAAGCGTGCAGATTGCATCAATTCCGGTGATTTGCTCCTCCTGGGGAGAGGAGCTTGAGGAGCTCAATTGACTCCACGTGATGAGCGAGAAGATGGAGAATTGCAAAACACTTTTGACTTTGATCACTGAAGTCAAATCCATATTCGCCTGTATGCTCTTGACCATATTCGATAGCATATCCAGTACCTGATCCTTGTGCTTGCGATCTATAGAGGTGCTATCTCGAGGTTGGTTGTCAACGTCGGGCTCAGAATGTATCCGCCTTTCCAGAATATCGTTAGCGCCTTGAAGAGGAAGCTTGGCATGAAGCAAGAAATCCCGAATAGGTCTGGTTTCAACTTCTTCAGACAATCTCGTGTATAGACTCGAGTCAATGAGCGGGGTCTCTGCATAGAGCTGAAGCGAATCCGAGACACCATATAGCCTTGCCAGGAGTTGAATAGTTTCGGTAGACAGCGAGGCCGTCTCAGAGACTACATCCCGTCTAAGGTCTTCCTCAATCTTCCACGCATGCCGAAACCAGAGGAGCACGTTTTGACGATTGTCTGACCGGTACAGCCTCGCGTCGTTTTCAGCAAACTTCAGGCCTTGTCTGATGAATGCACAGACCGTGTCGCATGCGATAGCAGGACCTTGAGTCGCCAAACTTTCGAATAGATCAGCCAGAGCCAAGGATATATCAGTGTCCGAAGTGTAAGGTGACTGCATCAGAGCTGTTGCCATCAGTGACGCTCCTCGGCACGTGATTCCAGATGTCAGATTTATTCTGCGCAACGCCGTCTGCCAAACACGCTGCCATAGGACCTTTTGTTCCTCAGTCGTAGAGTCTAAGCCTAAGGTTTCAGCAGGCGTGTCTTCGTTCTCCGTCTGGGCGGAAGGGCGTCCGCGCTCTTGTACATGAGGTTCCATGACAAGAACAGTAGTGAGACAAATGAACGTCCATTGCTGGATGCTGACCTCGAGATCTGTGAGCAAAGATTCGAGCTGATGAAGGACAGTGGTCCTCGTCCCAGGTGACAGCTTTGGCCAATGTCGCTCGATTAGAAAGTATAGTGTCTGCATCTCCAGAAGCCTCGTTTCGAGATGGTTCGAGGCGAGTATCGAGGGCACAAACGACAGTACGGGGCTCGTGAGCTTTGACTTTCTAGGTCTTTTCGTAGCTGGTTCCATAGTGCTTGACAAAGACAAGTCATTGTCTGCCTCCGATAACTGGTGCAAGCGGAAAGAACAATCTGCCCTCATTTCGAGTGCTGCCCAGGTATGAGTCATGCGGTTTGTAAAAGTACTGGCGGCCTATCGACGATTGCGGAGCAACATGAGTCGACAGAGCAACCGGACCGTCCATTCGACGGGCGACTCACTTTGATAACAGAAGTCTTCAAAGGAAACGCTGCATCTTCCAGGCATAATCTTGTGGCCGTGGTCTCTGCAGTCAAACATACGAAATTCAAATTCAGAGGGCTAGTGCCTCGTCTGGTCCCGCTATCCTTGACAATCAGGGCGTTGAGTTCGAGCATTGCGTCCCTCAATTGTACAGTCATTGTTTCTCCTTTCACCAGGCCCATCGAGGCTGCGCCAGCTTGAGTGGAAGGTAAGTCGACCTCTTTCCGGGCCACATAGGGCAAGAGACTTCTGAGAGCTATGACAACTTGTTCTTGAAGAGTCATATCTCTGGTCGTCCAATATCGAATTAGGAGGGGAAACATCTTTGCCCCCAAAGCAGTGACTGTATCGATTACATTCAGTTCGAGCTCCCGCAAAAGTATGTTCAAGCCGAGCAATACTGGACGATGAGCATTTGTCTCCGAGGGAAAGTGTTGCAGAAATTCGAGGACCCGATGTAATAACGGTATACCAGCTCGGTGGGATAGTGCTGTTGCGTTGGGGTCCGACAATTGCGGCAAAGGCAATATAGGCGCCGACGAGGACGACAACAAAATTGGAAACAAAGACAATAGCTCAGATGACTCGGGGCTTAGGGACCAATTTTGTGTCTGGTGATGAGATTGTGTAGACAGAGTATTGCCCGACTGAGTACTTCGAGCTCGTTTGAAAGCCGTTGATCCAATGGTTGCTTTCATGGTGATCGATTCGGGGTCAGAGATGACTTCGTCATCTTGCTCGTCGGTCTCGACCTCTCCTCTTGCTTCAGCATCCCATTCGTCCCGGTCACATGACAATGTCTTGCCTAGCACAGCGTCCCAAATGATGCTCATCATTATTCTCCAACTGTCATCTTGCAGATGTTCAAGGTGCGCCGGAGAATGAAGGAGCACGCTGAGAGCTTTGATGTAGTCGGTCGAAATGTAATGAACGAATTCACCATTATGTATGATGCACTGTGTGAGATGCGAAAAGAGGGCATTGACGGTCTTATTAGTGATGTAGGGATGAGCTACATCGACCAGCCATCGAACTTTTCTTGCAGCCGTTTGTAGCCGTGTTATGGCGGCTGTCAGACATGTACACATCGCTTAGCATTCAGCTATGAGAATCCGATGGATGAAAGAGACGGACTCTCAAATCACACACCTGTAGTTTTGGTTTTCCTGAGGGCTGAAGCACGCTCCATTTTGACCAGCCCGAACAACGTCTGGAATACTTGAAGCCATCCTAAATCTTCCTTGTTGTTTTGAAGTTGTTCGCAATTTGAAGGTGTTGATAGGATCTCAGTGAGCAATTCCAAGCCTTCTTGTCGGTCCTTGATACTGCTTGAGGCAATGGCATCGAGAGCAGCCCTCAATGTGGTATCACGAACCATATTGCAAGGTCCCTTTTTAGCTTCCAAGGCACATTCCTCGTCTAATCTCTACCATCAGTATTCCATCTCAGACTTGAACTCCGCCGTTTCACCTAGCCAGCTATTTTCCAGAGATAGACAATCGTCGTCTGTCGAGTACTTGGGCATGCATACAAGTACTGTACTTAGTCAAACTTTGTCGAGACTATATCGAGTCTGAAGTGGAGGCTGGAGGCATGTAGTCATGTCCAGCAGGCGGAAGCAAATGTGACGACTGTTTGAATTCTACATGACAAAGTCGTAATGGTTCGTGCGTTCATGTGGGAGAGCAACTACCCTGAAGACTCTCCCATCATAACAGCATCATTACGGCAAAATGGCTGCTGAATTCTCAGTGCCTCAAATTACCATTCTCAAGCGGACGAGGGGAGACTTGGACTTTGCACAGAAAAAGTTTCTGAAAAAGACAAAAAAGGGCAGGGTCGTCAAGATTCTCAGGGAGCGCTACCTCAGGTCGGACATTCCCTGTGGGTATGAAGCATGTACTGAGTGCTCAGACTATCCAGGGTTCAAGCAAGTGCTTCCGGTGCAAGGGGCCCAAGGACACAGCAAATTCAAGAGCGAGGCTGGACATTGGTTGGTCGTTGACACCAATATCGTACTGCACCAGGTAAGTTGCTATTGCCACGATAATCTGGTGGGATTGAATTCTTCAACTGTCTCTTGTGACAGATCGATGTGCTTGAAGCACTTCCAGCGTCTATACCCATCATTCTTCCGTCGACGACACTCTCTGAAACCCGACACAGGTCCCTTCCATTGTACAATCGCCTCCAGACCTTGCTAGCCGAAGAGGACAGGAAGATCTGGGTCTTTTGGAATGAGGAACGACGAGAAACAGCGACCAAGGTTGAACAGTACCAGGTCGAAGAAGGAGACGATGAGCCCGGGCATGATGGCGGAGACTTGATGGACGATAAACCGGAAGGAAAGAACGGCTCAAAGGCTGTCAGTGAGACGATAAACGATCGCAATGATCGAGGTGAGTCTTGTACATTGTGTGTAAACTTGTCGGCAGAATGGCTCAATATTTGATCTCGAATTCAGCCATCCGCTTGACCCTCAAGTTCTATCAGGATCACTTGGCATCCGTGGCCCCATCCAAATCCAAGACAGCTCACCCTACCTTGGTTCTCTTGACCGATGACCGCGGCAACCAAGAAAAGGCCATCGCAGCTGGGTATCAGGCAGCGTCTACCAAGGGTTACATTGAGGGGATGACTGATGAGTTGACTCGGGTCAGACTCGGAGACTTGGTCGCAGTCAAGTATGGTCCAGAAGGTTCGACCGATCAACCTAGAACGAAAAAGCTTTATCCAGAGTATTTGCCTCAAGCTACTTTGCTTGCTGGTGTCAGCAGCAAGAGGTTCTATCAAGGACACTTTAACGCAAACCCTTACAATTATCTCGAAGGAACAGTCAACTCGCAAGCCTACGGTTCATCAATCTTATTGGTAGGACGGGAAAGCATGAACCGTGCGATCGACGGAGATGTAGTCGTGGTCGAGTTGCTTCCCAAAGACGAGTGGAAGGCCCCTGGCCAAGAAGTTTTGGACCAAGATGAGGCTCTCAAAAACGATGACGCAGACGATGAGGGAGAAACTAACACAGAAGTGGATGCCGAGAAGCAGTTTGAGCAAAGGGAGTCCAAGACGACATCAGCAGCTGCCGCAGAGAACCCTGTCGAAAAGAAACCGACTGGAAAAGTCGTGGGAGTCATGAAGCGCAACTGGCGATCATATGTCTGCCACCTTGACGCCTCCTCTCTTTCAAGCAAGGATGTGACCTCTCTCGCACAACAAACGGTATTTGCCACCCCACTCGAACGTAAACTCCCTCGAATCCGCTTCAGGACACGGCAAGCACCATCCCTTTTGGACCAAAAAGTGCTGATCTCCATCGACGCCTGGCCTTCGCATTCACGTTACCCCGAAGGTCACTTTATTCGAGCTCTAGGAAAGGTCGAGAGCAAAGAAGCAGAACAAGAGTCTCTCTTGCTCGAATATGAAGTCCCCTATAGGCCGTTTGGACGGGCTATCCTTGACTGTCTACCAGCGGAAGGAGACAAGTGGGTCGTGCCCGAAAAGACGGAAGGAGACCTCATTTGGAGGGATAGAGAAGATTTGAGGGATCTGTTGATTTGCAGCATTGACCCTCCTGGTTGTCAAGACATCGATGACGCTCTTCACGCTCGTCAGTTACCCAACGGGAATATTGAAGCCGGGGTGCACATTGCAGACGTTTCACATTTCGTAAAGGCCGACAACCCAATGGATGCTGAAGCCGCGTCACGGGGTACGACTGTCTATTTGGTAGACAAGAGGATTGACATGTTGCCCAGTCTGCTTGGAACCAACCTTTGCTCTTTGAGGCCGTTCGTCGAGAGATTGGCATTCTCAGCCATCTGGGAACTCACGCCGGATGCCGACATTGTCAATGTCAGATTCCACAAGTCTGTCATTGCGTCCAAAGAAGCATTCACGTATCAGGCCGCACAAGATCGTAAGGACAACAAGAGTCTCAATGACCCTCTGACCCAGGGTATCCGACTCTTGAACTCGATGGCCATCAAGCTCAAGCAAAAGCGAATTGATGCCGGAGCGCTATCGCTATCATCTCCTGAGCTCAAGATCCATCTCAACTCCACCGAGGGTGCACCTGAACCCATTGATGTCGAGCAAAAGGCCATGCTCGAGACCAACAGTCTGGTCGAGGAGTTTATGTTGCTGGCCAACATTAGCGTAGCGAAAAAGATTCAGGAAGCTTACCCGCAGACGGCAGTCTTGCGACGACATTTACCACCCCCTCAGACCAACTTTGAGACATTGAAAGATATTTTGATGAAAAGAAAGGGCATGACTCTGGACGTCTCTTCCTCAAAAGCACTTGCACAATCCCTGGATGCTTGTGTGGATCCAGAGCACCCAGAGTTCAACACGCTGATTCGTATCATGGCGACGCGTTGCATGCTCGCTGCAGAATACTTTAGCGCTGGTAGCGTCTCCAAGGATACCTTTGGGCATTACGGTCTAGCCACACCCATCTACACCCATTTCACTGTATGTTTTCTTCCCGATTTACCTGGCTTACCCATAATCGCAAACCATGACTGCTCGATGGCTCATCTTGTTCCTCCTTTCGCATGTCCCGCATAGTCCCCTATCCGACGATATGCAGACGTCTTGGCTCATCGTCAACTAGCTGCAGCCATTGGGTACACTACGTTACATCCTTCCCTGCTCTCCAAGAACCACGTTGAGCGTGAGATGACCGTGGTCAACCGAAGACACCGACTCGCCCAAATGGCTGGACGTGCCAGTGTCGAGTTTTACGTTGGT
The DNA here is from genome assembly GCA_039545395.1 of Filobasidium uniguttulatum. Classification (NCBI taxonomy): domain Eukaryota; kingdom Fungi; phylum Basidiomycota; class Tremellomycetes; order Filobasidiales; family Filobasidiaceae; genus Filobasidium; species Filobasidium uniguttulatum. The sequence continues at coordinate 997,281 of BCJK01000002.1, read as the reverse complement.
CTGGCATTAAAAGCACGAGGGCAGAGGGCCGGACAAGCCGATGGAGGTGTCACAAGAGAAGACGCGTTTGTCATTCGAGTATTCAAAAACGGAATGGCCGTGTTTGTTCCAAGGTAGGTCATTTTTTAAATCATTTCATTGGCAGCCAATGTCTCGTCGGTCGTGCCCAAGAATGCTCATGCTGATCAACCCCTTGTATGTGCAACCCAAAAGTCTCGGACTCGAGGGTTTGATCACGTTTTCAAAAGACACTCACGATTACGATGCCGAAAACTATCAGCTGTCTATTCCAAACGCCAAGGGAACCAAAGTCGTTGTTTCAGTCTTTGATTCAGTCGTCGTGGATATCTCGTTGGAAAAGGACAAGCAAACGCAGAGGTCCAAAGTCAAGATGACCTTGGTTAGTCCGGCAGACTCGAATCTTTTGTAGAGACAAAGAAAGTACTCTCCATCGAACGGACATCTCAAGTATGAAGGGCGTTGGACTTTGTATCCATAGACTGCCATGATCATTTACAGACCAGGATGTATGTACTTGAGTACAAGGGTCAGACAGACTGACGCCATGTCCTTGCGGGTAAGCTGTGGTAGCCAGATCCCTCTTGAATGCATCTTTGCCCTTGAGGAGCTGAGAGCGGTGGTACGCGGTCGATTCGTCTCTCGGCCACCTCGGCGAGTGGTTAAACAAGGACAAGGCGGATCTTGCCATTCAAAAAATCAAGCGATCAAAAAAGGTCAAAAGAGGGCAATCTCCAAGCATACAGTATCTGTTTTAGCGACGAAGACCGAAGCCCTCGTGCGAGGCGAGAACGGAGACCGAGCATTATTATTGGTTTGTCCCGCTCTCTTGAGGGCAGGGGGGCACGTGTTTGGTGAGAATATATGAGATATGAGAGTCGTCCGGGCAAAGGAATGGAAAGAGAGAAACAGATGGAAAGACTAGCAGCTGGGACTCGAGTTTGAGAGAGGGTGTGGGTGTGGCCACCTCAAAGGCCAGGACCCTGCTGCGATACCGTGAACTGCGAGTCCGAGTCCACTTTGTATGGAACTGTTTTACCCAAGGTCAACTAAATGGAGGTACAGATATCGTGTTCTCAACTTCTGACACGGAGACTAGGCGTGCGTAAACTTGTTGTGAACCGGCAGACCAGGAACCCAGCAGGCGGGTGCGAGGACGCAAGGAGAGGTGATATTCTCTTTTCCTTTTTCGCTCAAATGTCGAAAACCTAGCACTATACTGTAACTACTACTACTACGGACGATAGACGGTCGAATCACCTGCTCTTCTGCAGGTTTCCTTGTACTTTCTTTTGAACGCCCGAAAATAAAAGAAAACGCTAAGCGTCTTTGCCTTGGTAGAGCTGGTGGACTAGTGCAAAGTTTTGGGCTTCTGGCTGGACCACATACACTCCAGTGACGTGACTCTATATGAACAAGCAAGCCCATTTGCTGGTCGGAGAATTGTTTGGTGGATCCAACATTAACAAACTTTGCTGGCTATATCATTTATTTTAGCGACCATTGTCATAAAAGGCACGCCTAGCAGCTGGCAGCAGCCCAAAGAGCCATTCAGTAGTAGCCGGACTAGCCGGTTGGTGGTGAGATGTGTGTGTTGACCTCATTCCCTGCGCTGGGTCTTTGACGACCTTGGTTGATGATGGTGGGAGAGAGGTGGTCATTTCGCACTCTTTCTCGGAGCTCTTCGTACTTACAGTCGGAATTCGGGTCGTTCTCGGTTCCGCTCGCTAACGATCTGGGTGGTGAGCCGACAGCCACGACGACGATGGGTGTCTTTATTATCCCATCCAGCCGTCCAGCCAGCCAGATGAACGACTTTTGCCAGCGCCATGAATACGATTTTGCTTCGCCTCTCTCTTTCTCTTTCTCGCCCCAGCGTACCATCCCCAACTGCGGCCCCACAGCTGATTTTTTTCTCTTGCGACCCGTCATTCCTCTTGCCTTGACACTGAGTACTATCTGGTGTGATCGAGAGAGAAAGGCAGTTGAAGCGCCACACGTCCCCTGGGGGTATATGCGGGGGCTTGCTTTTGCGCGAGTTACGCTGCCGTCTGCCCCTCGTTTAACCGCTCAGATGCTGAGAAAGAGCGAGACTGGAGCTTCTGCCGCAACCGAAATGAACTGGATGTCATGCAGAAGAATGGCAGAGAGTAGTAGAGACTCCCGGTCGGTAGGTCGGTCGATTCTCCAACGACGGAGAGAGAGAGAGGGCATGAGAAGCCACCGGAGGTAACGGGACAAGACGAAACAGATTCTGGTCATCCCTAGCAAGGGGGGTACATGTCGACCATTGACCATCTCGATGAGCACAAATGCAGACTGACCCAGCTCTATCATGTATGTACTCGGGGGGAATCAACTCTAGGCAAACCATCATAGGACAGTGACAGAGGCAATCACGGGCCAGCGGTGTGTACATTTGTTTGTCGAGCCAAGCTCCGTTCTGATCAGAGCAGAAACAACCAAAGTTTGTCAAACCAGAGGTTATTAGCCGCTTTGCCGCTCCCTGCTGTCTCCGATCGAAAACCGATCCGTCCGGGTAGAAACACCGGACCAAAGACATACACACACACACACACACACACACACATGCACGACGACCAGCAGCAGCTACTACGGTATACGGTACGGTCGTAGCCAGCTACGTACTGCTACAGTCGAGTCTCACCAGGAGAAATGGGTTCCACCGTCCACGGCCCGACGAGACGCGGTATCACAAAACGTTGTCGTCCTGCGTCCTGCTAGCTAGCTTACCTTTGTTGATTTGCCAACCAAAAATGGGATCGATAAAACGTTGATAGGGGCTCGGTCTCTCAAAGAAACGAAATAGAGTGGATTGAGGAAAGGATGCAGCAGGTGCATGACTTGCATCGAATTGAGCACCGTTTGGAATTCAATTGTTCATCACTTGGATCTACGTTGCGAGTATAATCGTGCAAGCCGCAAGACAATTCATCACATGTGAGTCTTCTTTCCACCCTATTTTTCGGTATGAATATATGGCGAGACTTTTTCGGGATTGGATGGGCTGATTGACTGGTCAAACACTTGTGTATCAAAGCCCGCAGACCGTGTGTCTGTCAAGAGGATACAGCTCTTGCAATCCAGTCGCCTTTAGATGAAGACTGCACTGAGGTCGTGACTGGTAGACTGGATAGTGATTACACTACTCGTACTCGAGGAAGAAACCTGAGCTGTATGTGACCCAGATGGAGATTTGGCGGCGGGACAGCATCACCCCATCTGTAATTCTGAAACACTCTCGTCCATGACGTCTTTTTTTTTGTTTTCTCGTTTGCAGGGTGCTAGCTAGCGACGCTATCAGCTGTGGCAACACGATGACTCGAGACATTGCGAACCACCACCGCTCGGTCACGGTGTCCACTTGTGACAAGACCCATGATTTCCAACCAGATGTGATGATGGATGACAGCGTCGACCGTAGACTCGAGAATGCCCCTGACGATGCAGCAACTTCATCCAGTCATGGTACTACTACCACTACCTTGCCGCAACCGCTTCGAGGAGAGATGGAAGAGGGTCGAGCGCACCAGGGCAGTAGGACCATTCAGGTGGGAATAGATCGGGACAGTATGGGAGCCATTCATGGTCATAATCCACTTGATTCGGGTGGTACGCATAGTAGTAGTAGTACGGCGGGCCAGCAAGGTCAGTAGCCGTCGTCGTCTCTATCATGCAGCATCAGTTGCTCATTCTCGCTCATCTGCGCGGCAAATCATTCGCGACACAGCAGCAGTTGCACCAGGATCCACGACGACGACTCCTAGAGAACGTCTAGCCAACGTTTCAGGCGGTGACGGTGACGATCAACTTGACGAGCAGAGCAGCAGCAGCCAGCAGAGCCGCAGGGAGTTTCAAGGTGCGTCACTGGTTTGATGTTGAGTCGAGTCAAATCCATCCATCCATCCATTCGCCAGCTTTTTTGTTCCGACGAAAATGCACTTGATTCCCGCCCGCTTTACAAACACACACATTCCATTGCGAGAGAGGAGAGAAGAGTATGGATTCGCATGCGTGCCCCTTTTTTGCATTCTTGCAAGAATGTTCCGAGTATCTCAAAGAAATGTAGACTGTCCAAGAGAATGTGGGCGGCAGGAGCTGATGCCCGTGTTTCACATTGTTTTTTCTCTGTGACAGATCCCGCTGCCAAACGACATAACGATCATTTGCCACCACCAGACGCCGCGCCGCCACCACCGCCGACGAGAGCCGCTGGTGGCGATGATGGTGGCAGTGGCAGTGGTAGTGGTAGCAGTAGCAGTCGTCGTCTCAATCAACAAAAGAGTGGTGGCCACAGCGACAGGAGCGTTTGCAACAGGAATATCTCCTCTCACCATGAATCAACCCATCGCATCACCATTCAAAGACAAGAGTCTCCACCATTACGCACCACGTCCATCTCACCTGCTGGGAGACACTTGTCAATCTTGCTAAATTCTCCGCATCGTGTGGCCAGTCAGAAACATATACCCATCGACTCGAAAGCAGAGCTTTCATCGACGCCAGCCATTGACCACCACCAACCGCAACACGACGACGCCGCCGCCGCCAAGGTACTATCATCATCATCTAGGGAACATCAAAGCGGTATGGTGCTTGCTCAAATCACACAGACGCCTCTGCCCTTGATGGCAGACCGCGAAGCATGCCTAACGGTTCACAGACCCGGAATCGAAAGAATGATTTCGGGCTTATCCAACATTTCGAACTTTACCTCTACATCCTCGAATGTCTCTATCGATGATGAAAAGGCCGCGTCTCAAGTTTCTTGTTCAACAAGCTTTGCATTGCTTCGTCCTGACCATCCCAATACCCAGCAAAAATCACCAATGCCCGTCTCGATACGCAATGCACTCGGTCCGACTGAAACCAGGCAGAGACCTAGTGCTGCCGCCAACCACCGCATCAACCCGCCGTCGGTTAGTAGCACAACAGGCTCGTACGTCCAGGCGGAATTGACCACCAAAGGGAGAAAACGCAAACGATTGGCGAGGGCTTGTAATGCCTGTCACAAGAACAAGCGAAGATGTGATGGTTTCGCTCCTTGCTCGAATTGGTGAGTTTTACCCATTCATGAAAATCAATTGTTAATAATAGCCTAATGCGAATCTAATGTTTTCCTTTCCAGTTCGTTCACCTCGAGAACATGCCTCTACCTCAACTCTGCTGGAGAGGAAATCCCGCCTCCGAGAACACGCAGCACGCACGTTTCCATCAGCGCAACAGATGACCCTCAAGTATGCGTGCAAGACAAAGGGAGTAGGAAAGAAGGTGTCGAGGCAGCCGCAAATTCTCCGGGAGGGTCTAGCCAACCTTTTTTCGACGCTCAACCTGCTCGATCAAAGGAGACGGAGCGTCAAAGGGCCTTTGGAGTAAATCGTGCTTTCAACCCGGTACCCGATGGCACGCATGATAAGCCCAAGTGGCTTGACGATGGAGAATGGCAAGCATCTGCTGACAGACCACCAGCGCTCAAGCGAACGTCCTCGGCTAGTGCACTCATTCATCATCAAGTCATGTCGCCTCGAATCGATGACAAGAATGCCATGGAAATTGACCTATATGGGAACAGTGATCCTTACAGACGAGGTCCTCCCCATGGGAGATCAGCCGCGCACGATGGAGACAGAGGCACTTGGCAATCGAGTTTATCTGAAAATACCAATGTGGGTGGTCAAGCGTCATCATCAAAGTCGCTCGGAGGGAGAACGTCTCGATCAGACGGTCAACGAGATGATTCCAATTCTGCTGGCAATGGTGGTGGTGGTGGTGGTGGTGGTGGTGGCAATCCGAGCGAGCGAGGACGACGCGAAAGGGATGAAGCCTGGTACTCGACAATCGTTGACCGAATCGACTTGGACGACATTCTCGTCGAGGAGCTTTGCCACCAATTTTTCGCGCGAATGCACCCCTATCAACTCATGTTTCACCAGCCCACATTTGCCTACCGACGTTTCCTCGGCTTGGTCCCACCGACTCTGCTACACATCATTTATGCCTTTTCATCCCGGTTCACCGATCATCGCATCTTTACACCTCCTTCTGCTCTCGAGACAGATGGCTCCTTTCCGGCTTATGCTAGGGGTGAGGTGATGGCCGCCCGAGCGAGACAGGGGACTGATTCGTGGCTGAGAGCATCGGGGATCGCAAAGGGTGACAATGCAATGGAAGGTATTCTCAAGAGAAGAAACGATCCCAACTTTAAAATCACCTGGGAAGATACTGAAATGATTCAAGCCATATGTTTGATCGGGTTCTACGAGCAGTGCATGGGGAGAATAACGAGGGCAGGCCAGTACCTCGGTATGTTTTCGTGTCATCATTTAGTGGGGACCAAAATCCTTTTGAAAAACGACACTGACAGACGCCATTGCCCCCACACAGATATCGCTATTGAGCTGCTCCGGGTACATCCAGGGTCTCAAAACGCACTGACAAGCGAGGACACCGCCACGACTCATCAAAGAAGCGTCACGCTGACAGAATGTCGAACGCGAACCATGTGGATGCTGTACTTGGCCGATGTTTCAGCTTCAGCCAATGGTCGTCCACGCCGCCTCCGAGACTCTGAGCTGGTCAGTACCCTCTTGCCCGGCAACGAAGCTGCTTGGCACAGATCTGGATGCTTCAACTCGGCCAAGCCTAGAGCTCCCTTTGGACTACAGACTAGCCTCGAGGGGTACGATGTCGGAGAGTTTGGTCATGTGATTCGAATCCTATCCGTCTTTTCTAGCATCATGGAGCTATCGAATCGGGCAACCTCTGTACTTTCGCCCCACGCACCTTCCCCGGCAACACTCGAGACCCGTCTTCGCGCATGGGCAGCTTCGTTGCCCCACAATTTGCAGTTTGACGAGGCAAATTTTGTTGCCAGTCTCAACAAGTTGGCATCACCTGTATCATTCTTGTCGGCCTCTGGGTTCTGCTTTGCCTTGTCTCACTCACTGGCCGAGTCCAGTCAATTCTATTTGCAGTCTGCTGCAGCCTTGTCTCGGGATGCAGATGCTACCATGACGGCCATTCGACAGTCACAGGCGGTTGACAATCTAGCAGTCATATTGGATACTATTGGAGACATTGGCAGACATTCCCCTCAAAGTGAGTTTTTTCTTCTTTATTCATTCTGAACGGACAAGCTTGTGTACAATGTCATTAAACATGGTATACCGCACCCAGTGTTCTTCCCACTCCATATAGTCTCCAATTGGGTTGCCCATACCATGGATACACTGCCACCTGGCCAAGGCCCTTCATTGGCATCACAACAGACGGAAAAGAAACTGAATCAATGGTGGCATGATCTTGGCATTGTATGGGGAGTCCAACGGCGACCTCCTCAAGCTCCAAGGACGAGCACGGACGCTCCTACACCTGTTTCGGCCCGTCAACTATCACGAAACCGATCGTCACCCCATTATTCTACCATCATGACCAATGAGGGTAGCCGAATACTTTCCCCTGCAAGTAGTGCTTGTGCTGCCAGACCCACAGATGCTTCCCAGTTCAACGCGCCTTCTCCTTCATCATTGCACGTAGCTCTCAAGGAATCGCCTCGACATGCATCTGTTGCTTCAGAACCGAGCTTTGCTGCCAAGAGCGGCGGTGGGCCTGCGACCGCTCAGGAGTTGATGCACCGTCATTCGTACAGCCAAAACTATCACGCTCGGTCAATGCACGTCGAGAGATCTGATGCTCTTCGACCGAGCCCTTTGGCACTGTCTCCACCGACCATCGAGCAGCATGGCAGTAACCAGAGGGCGCTGGCGAGTCTTCAACATCCCCAGCCATCCATCCCCAGAGCTGCACCCCCCAAGAAACTGTCGGATCTGCTGCACGATACGAATGAGCTACCCCGACGAAGTCGAACGCTCAACCATGACTCGAAAGATGAACGGGATGCAGGTCGAGCGATGGAAGACGGCCGTGACCAGTCTGCTCGTCAAGTTAATCGACCTCCTGGCGATGGTGGACCCGCCAATGTCGCTGGCGGGGGCACGGAACCAAGCGGAGGAGGGTCATCGCGGATGGAGGTCGATGGTGTGTCTTTGGGGGAAGAATCCGATAGGATTAGGAAACGAGCCAAGATTGACGATGCCTCCACTGCCATGGCCACTCCTCGGAACAAGAACGTTTGCGAGGATGACGAGTAGATGCACTGGGCGATCTCCAGACCTTGGTCTTGATCACCAGCCATCATGGGGAAAAGCAGACGTTTTCGTTGGCCAGTGGTGCTGAGACTGGAAAAGATTGCTCTGCATGCACTTTAGAGAATCAGGAAGCCCTGGATAGGTGTTTGATAATTGTGCTTGCTATATACTGTTGGCTTCTGAGAAGCTGCAATCATACCTTTTGTACTTTAAGTAGATGTGGGGAGAGACGATATAATGAGAGTTACTAAAGACACCCGAGGCAGGTCTCACGCTGAGCGGGTGGGGTCAAACGGATCGAACCTTTGGTCTGAGGTGTAATGTGCGGCTATGACGCTTGCTCTGCCACTTTGAGCTTGAAAAGTAATGCCCGTCAGCCGTGGTTTTGCAACGGATATGGAAAATGGTGTAAGCCGACATAGACATGGACAATGGTATGAATTGTGCATAAACACATGAGCTCATTCAAAGGCTCGAAACACATTACAACACTACAACTCTAGTCCCCTTGTATTGAACAAAGCACAGCCTATGCCTCGACCTTCTTCAAGTTCTTATGCAGCTCGGGATGAGTCTGTACGACACGTTCAATAATCTTGTCAACGACTGCCGATTGGTTCTTGGACACATCGGATTTGAGCTTGGAGATTTGAGCTTCCGTATCCTTGTCAATGGTCGCTTGCGAGTCCTTGTTCTGAGACTTGTGCTGGTAGAGGGCCAAACGATGGAGTGAGATGGTATGGATAAAGGGTGCATACAGACGAGCCGATCGGAGAAAAAGAGAGGGTCGAAATCTCAGTAAGTCGAAGCATTTTTTGGGTCTGGAACTCCATCAAACCCAGGAACAGAACCCTTACCTCGACTTCGAACCTCTCAAACTCATTGTCCTTTTGGCTTCGGTAGTCCTCAATCTCCTTGGCAGCTTCAGCTCGAGCTTCCTTGAGTTTCTGCACTCGGTCTGCGTTGTTTCCGAGATACATTCGGGGGATGTGGACCCATGAAGAACACGTACAGTGTCGTTCAAGTTGACAGATGATGGAAGCGGTAAGGGACAAAGGAGTACATTGGGGAGTTAGTGAATCGTATCACGATGTAGCATGTATTTCATCACACAAGATACTGACATTGACGGGCCTTTTGCACGACCTTGGATGCCTCCTTTTCAGCTTCGAGTAGTGTTTGGATACCTTGGGAAGAAGTCATTGTGGCAGGATACTGGTCAGCCGCAGAGATGATTCAAATACTTGTCGACAGGGGTGTCTACTCCGATGAACGTCCTCTGAGTGATTCAAGTGAGTCGAGATAGCGGTCGTCATCACGGTCCACTAGATCCCACTAAATCCACTTGCGCCCACTCTAAATCATGGCTTTACGAGTTTATGTTGTGCTTTAGAACGCTGACCCAGCATAGCTGCTGAGACTTGTAGTGCAGACAGACATACACAAAGACAAGGGTCGACAACGGCCTCTTCTTCTTTACCTAGATCTCCTTGCAATCTCTTTCGGACAAGGTTCTGGGGCCTTTCATGGAAGCATGTCCTTGTATTCGGACAACCCGGGGGACCAAGAGCCCTTTCAGCTACTCACAGCAGCTCTTAGCGCCCCAGCAGAAAGCAAGGACCAAGTCGATGCGTTGCTAGTGGTTTCTGGGCTTTTGGAACAGCGGCCAGCAGCAGTAGCGGAAATCTGCTTGCCCCTGTTCGAGGCAATCAAGAGCACTGGAGATACGGCTTTGAAGAGATGGGTCATGGACAGAATTGCATTTGGAGTAGGCAGAAGCAGTCTCGAAGTGGAGGCCAAGACATCCAGTAGGTCACACTTTACACATCTCTGATTTGGCTCGTTTGTTAGGCTTGGAATATGTTTATGGCTTCAAAGTCACAACACATGAAGAGTCCCCATCATCATGCGTATCCAAAAGTTGATCTTTGTTTGTGCATTGTTATCGTGTGTGTTTAGTCGCGGAGACCGTACTTGTCGACATGGTTCAAATGTTACAGGATGCTTCATCGGCCATCGTCAAACTAGCAGTGCAGTGTCTGTGCTCAATCTATCCACTTTTGTTTAGACAATTGTGAGTTTGAGATCTGATTCTGCTGCTTGAAGGACCACACACGTTGAAAATGATTGACTTGGTTTCCTCAAACCAGGTGTTTGTCGAGACCTCCGTCTGAGCAACAATGGCAACTTCTCACGGCCGCCAAGACTCAGATTCTGTCCTTTGCTTTGGCAATTTCTATCGAACCAGCGACATTAGGCCAACCCAAACATGTCAATGTTGGAGTCAGATCGGTCGCATGGAAATTCATTCAACGAGCCTTGATGGTTGCAACCCGTGGAGGCAGCGCAGACCCTCGAATTCAGTTGCGCAACAAGGGTGATCCGAACCTCAATCTCGTCCCTGCTGAACACCCATTCATCAAGACGATGGATCTGATGAACGAAACGAATCAATTGATTGGACAAATTACACAGACACTGGCAACTAGCGACGACCCAAAGATCTTGCACCCCCTCTTGAACATGCTACCACCTCTGCTAAAAGCAAGACCGGCTCTTGCGACCAGCCTGATCCCATCACTCGCGAGTTGGACTCCTGCAAATCTGATAAGCAGCAACAGACCAGCAGCTCAGATTCGAGGGGTTGAAAAAGAGATGAAGATCGTCATGGTCCACCTTTTGCGGACCGGTATCTTCCCAGCCTTTGTTGCACAACTCAATGACTCATTGACAAGACAAAACGCGAGAACTAGTGCTGCTGTCAAGGTTGAGAGGGTTGCAAGACAGGAAGCGGCAGCAAGGCGGGCCCAGAACCAGGTCAAGAGGGAACACGAACAAGGCGTGAGGGATCTTGCTGAACATGATCAAGGACATTTGGCAAAACGACAAAAGATTGAGTCGAATTCGACGATGGTACCGCGTCAGGCTGCACCATCGGGCGCTCTGCCACCCCGCCAGTTGGGTCCTGACATTGATGTGACGACCCTTGGGTTCGACCTCATGCTCGAATACCTCTTTGCAAGTCTCAATCAATTGGATGATTCCACGATACGATATACCTTGGAGCAAACTCGACAACAGATCAACGGAAAGACTGAGCCTCATTACATTGCTCTTGCTCAGTCACTCGGACCCTCGGCATCTGTGAGCTCAGGACAGGGAGCGGCCAGCAGCAGTAGCCATCATCCAGCGGCATCCATTGATCCGTCGACAGCAGCGTTGCCATCACGCCTACAAGAAGACGAACCGGACGACATGCTTTTGGATCCGTTGGACGAGGAATCAGCAATCCCGTCAGCCGCAGAGGTCGATGGTCAGCCCGCTGCAAACGTCAAGCTGGAAGACCGACCAGCTGAGAACCCTCTCAACATGGTCGTCGAAGAGGACGAGGTGGAGGACGAGACAGCGCCTGTCACAATACCGGACGAAGAAGTCTCGACCGCCGTGCCAGTCCAGCAAGAAGAAGTTTTACCCTCGCATTTCATCGATTTCACAATACCTCCGGTTGAGCCACTCTCGGAGGCTGACCGTGAACACGTCATCCTTGAGATCATCAAAAGGATCTGTCAAACGGGAACTGATGTTCAGAGGCAAGTGGCAGATCAAAGCGATACTATGATGTTGGACGAGGACAGTGAAACCATCACTCGAGGCTTGACGGGCGACATGATCAGTCCCAAGGAGATGTGGGTCGTTTTGTTGGCGAGAATGGCGAGTCGATCTTCCAGTGACGGTGTAGCTGCCAATGACGCGGAAGACGTCAAGACCAAGTCCGAGGAGTCATCGATGACAGATGGCGATTGGGTTCGAAAGGCACTTTGCGAATACATCATTGAAGACTTTTCGTCAAGGTAAGCTGCCTTGAGATCTTGACAATATGCTCGTTGGGCTTTTACTGAACTGCATTTGTCGTGATAATGAAAAATAGATCAAAGCTCGCCAGAGTTTGGCTCAATGAAGAATGGTACTCTGAACAGATTTCGCCCATCAAACCAGCATCTTCTTCGTACGAAAAGTGGCTTCGGCTGCTCTTGTCAAAGTACCTCGAAAAGATTGAAAACGGGAACCACTCTGATACTTTTTTGAGCTCCTTCCTCATTGACCTGCCTGATGTGCCAAGAGAAGTCTTGGAGATCTTGCGGGGACTTTGTGAGCAGACCGAGAGGTTGGTAGTTTTCGTCTCAATGTCGTAATCTTTCGATCGTATATGCTGACGTTTGACCTTCAGTGCTCCTGTCGGGTTGTCAACGTTGCGAGAGATCATCACCTTTAGACCACCCTTGCGCCAATCAGCGATGGGACTGCTCTTGGACATGACCACACACCCAGGTGAATTTTACAACTTCATTGCATTGGCTTTGTGTCAGTGAATGCTAACCTACTGCGTTCTTTGCCATTCGATCGTAAGATCGCAAGATTCGACTGACAGCCATCAACACGGCAAAGAAATGGGTACCCGACACGAGTATCATGAGTGAAGCGGTGCTTTCATTTGCCCAGAGCACCTTCCAGAAACTTGCCCAAACGACAGGAGACGACATAAAAATGTCAAACGCATCTTCAGTCCATTACACATATCTGCCTGAAACCCTACCACTGCCCGTGACTCAAGAATTGGTACAGCAGTATGTTGAGTTGATGTTTGCGCTCAGCGTCAGGGAGACGCACCTTCTTGAAGAGTGAGTGTTGTTCAGGGACGAAAGATAGCCTGTCCTACGTCTCGATCAGTCCAGCTGATGGGATATTGGTCTTTCAACCAGTATCTTCAAAACGTTCCCTCAATGTGAAGCGACAGTGCAAGAGCAATTGAAAACTATTTCTGTCCCTCTGATTCGGTCATTGGGAGCCGGTCATGCCAAGCTCTTGGAATGTCTCCGAACGTTCCCTCCCGAATCAGAAGCGTTTGCTCTGCATGTGGTCTCCGTTTTGACGGATAATGTTCGACCCAGTCAGAAACTTGTCGCTGCCATCAAACACGTTGCAAATGAGAGGGATGATTTGAATCCTGCATTCCTCCTGCCCATCGCGGCGCAACTTAATCGGGTATGTCGTCTTCCAAGACTGCTGGGATCAAACTGGACTGACCTCGATATCTGTCCATAGACGGAACTCTATAAATTCTTGCCTCGTATTGTCAGCATTCTTTCTGACAACCCCATCGAGAAGCGCAAGACGATCCAGACAGTGTTCAGAAACATCATCCCCTTATCGGATATCAACACTTCTACCAATCTGCCCAAGTCTAAGCCCGAGGAACTGTCGGCCGCCGATCTGCTGGTGCTCCTGCATGAACAAGAAAAGCAGATCGGGGTCCCTGCGGCCAAGGAAGCGATCGACATTTGCTTCACATTGACGGACCGCTTCCCCTCGGAAGTCTTGGCGGTGGTCATGCAACGAATCATTGACTCAGTGTCCCTCCCCATCCTGTTCATGCGGACAGTCATACGCTCCGTGCAGACCTACAAGTCGTTGGTAGGGTATGTCTCAACGACACTCCTTTCACGACTCATCACCAAGAAGATCTGGACTTCTCCTCAACTCTGGTTGGGCTTCATGCACTGCGTGAAAGCGATCGCTCCAGCCAGCTTTGGCGCGCTGATGCAGCTGCCCCGTGAACAGCTAAAGGAGCTCATCGAGAAACAACCGGCCATCAAACCGTCCTTGTATCAGTACGTCGTTCAAAAGGCGGGTGTGGCCAAGGCGCAGAGTCTTGCCGATGTGAGTGACCTTTTTCTCTTTCGACTTCAACATCCCTACTTTTATGGTTACTCAAACGACGGGATGTTTACTTTCTCATAGCTCTTTGGCACTCCTGTACAATCGCCGGCCGCACAGCAGCCAATTCCATCTCACTAGGAGGCTGCCCCTGGGGTTTTGGAATCTCCTTCTGTACTCTCAGCAGACATTACAAAATGACACACCAAATGCCTTGTAACAAGTACGATGGTCATGTCTCGTTTACAAGCAAACTGATCTACAGCAAGCAAGGTCTGTATGTCTATCGAATACTGCACGTTTTGTTCCGTGTTTACTTTGTGGCCTCGGGCCTGCAGGCAGGGATCATAGGGTAGGGCACATTTTTGCACGCAGAAGCAGCAGTTCAAGGCCTCCTACATCGCTATCCAGATTATCCAGCACTGTTCAAAATAGAAAGGTCCAGAATGCAGTCGTTGACCAGCGGTGATGGTGGCTGGTCGTCGGTCGCCTTCAAAGGCTGAGAGTCAGAGCGACTTGCTTGCATCATCGCATCTTCTACTTTTGGGAAGCGAACACGCATCCACTTGAAGCTCGAAGTCTCATCAGACCGGGTACGTTAAGTAGAGTCCTCGAATAAAGACAACATGTGCCCAGTGACTCGCAAGCTTCATCGCATCCATCACCTGTACCTCTCAACAGACTTCACACCTGCTCAAACAAGTTGCGTCAGCTGACGAGCAGAAATCAAAGGCTATCACCACTAATCTCACCGCCTTTACCTTCACGAGTTTCACACATCCTGGTGTTCCAAGATGCCTTTCAGCAAGTTTTTAGAAAAGTTCACCAAACAGCAAGCGACTGCGTCTCGAGACTCATCACAAGCGTCACCGGAAGAGCATGTGTTTTGGAGACCGACACTTGACGTCTCAATTCCCGTATCTCAAGAATGGGAACACAAGATCGGACACGGAGATGATGGCTGGGGTAACCAGGAGATGCAATACTATACTGCGGACCCACTTAATTCCTTTCAGTGAGTCAAGTGATGCTCATGGCTGGTTGTTTGACGTCATCTATTTGCAACATCCCCTACAACATCCGCCTTCTCCCTCTTTGTCTCTGGTCATTGCTCAAAAGTTAACAAAGCCACCCTGACTCATGATCACCACAGCACACCAGACGGTAAACTTGTGATCCGAGCCATCAATCAACCCGCCACAAGTCCTCCAGTCACGAGCGGCCGCCTTGTAAGCCGCACACGCCTCACTCACCCTCGAGGCCGTCTCTCGGCCACGCTCTCGCTCCCCTCGGCTTCGGGAGTCTGGCCTGCATTCTGGCTGTTACCCAGTGAACCATTCTCGTGGCCTGAGGATGGAGAGATTGATATTGCCGAGACGTGGAATGGTTCCGGAAAGAATCATTCTTGTCTACACTGGGGCTTCTATACTCCCCAGGATACCAACAAGCATCGGGTCAGGGAAAGCTCAATCAAGGGGCGGGCGCTCATTCACTACGATTTTTACTGGGATGAGCCCGCACGAAAGTTGGTATGGGTTATCGATGGCAAGCCGGAGATGAGGGCTTTGCTCCCCTCAGGCCTCAGGCCTCTAAGCGATTGGAAGATTTTGCTTAATGTGGCCATGGGAGGAAACGTCTGTCAAGGACAAGTACCGAGCGAAGGGACATATGACCTGGTTGTTCATTCCATCGAACTGGCCCAGATCAAAGACAAGGCGATAGAACGCTACTGGGCAGATGCTCCAGAAGGCAAGGCGGGGTTTTGATGAGTGTTCATAGAGGTCACTGTCACTTGTTGGACATGTGTACCTTTGTTGCCCTCGGCGTTGATCACTCGAGATGTAAAAAGCACACTTTGTTGAGACCTCAATACATACACCGAATGCCATATACCACTTGTTGATTGATGACATCAGACTGTGTTGTGCATTCATTACAGACAATCATATCGATCCCGTGCCCAGTACGAATGAGTCAGAATGAAGGTACAGAGCCCTGATCAAGACTTCTCAATGTACCCCTTGTCTGTACCCCCATTCTGAAGCGCTCTGAAGTCAGTTTGAAATACCGATATACACAAGTTGCCAACAAATCAGGGCACTGTAGAGTCTTAGGGACATTGGACCAGGTATCAAAGTCACTCGACGTTCAGCATCATGTCATATAAAAAGATGGAATACAAGTTGCTCAGACGTCGAACACAAGGTGCAATACAGTTCTTCAACCACCGCCTCAATCCCAGATCCCACTACGAGAATCCTCGATACCCTCTGGCCAGGGAATGTATCGACGTGCACGTGAGATTCTCAAAGAACGACTCGAATTTGAAGATGGGTGGCGGGAAAAATGGTAGTGTTTGCGAATAGAGAGCGAAGATCGAATGTCAAAAGTGTAGAGATGGTGTGTGATACGAAGACGATTTGGCGTCTAGTTTCCGAAACCGTAGAGGGTTCGTCCTTGCCTCTTCAAAGCGTAGACAACGTCCAAAGAGGTGACAGTCTTCCTCTTGGCGTGCTCAGTGTAGGTGACGGCATCCCTAATGGTTCCCTCGAGGAAAGTCTTGAGGACTCCACGGGTCTCTGTTGAAAGCGACAAGATAGTCTGGATCAGTCACCGAGACAAGACTATACTCCTGATGTGAGTCAGAAACTTACCTTCGTAAATGAGACCAGAGATACGCTTGACACCACCTCGTCGAGCAAGACGCCTGATAGCGGGCTTGGTGATTCCCTGGATGTTGTCACGCAGAACCTTCCTGTGACGCTTGGCACCTCCCTTTCCGAGACCCTTTCCACCTTTACCACGGCCAGACATTGTGTTGAAAGTTGGTTTTGAAGAAGGGTGTTGAAGTGAGGAGAAGTGGGTGAGCAAGTACTCAAAGTTTGTGATGGAAAGAAAAGTGAATGAAGAGAGATTGCCAGATGAGATGGTCTGACTTGGGTTTATATGTTGTCCAGGACCGCCCAGAGCTTCCGTACGAAACGCGTCTCGGAGGTCAACTCGGGTCAAAATGCATATGCATTTTCACAAAACTCCGGTGCATACCACTCGCGGCGTTTTTGGTTTGCGATAATCCCGCGAGTGGTCATTAGCAGTAAACGCATACATGTCAATTCTTTAAGGCGACAGGCAATGGCGGCGTTTTGCCTGCTTGACTAAGTGACTTACGGGCTGGCGTGGACTAGACATGGCTGAAATATAGAATGTCCGCGGTCCAAAAGGAGTTCCCTTGGTTCGGCCAGCAGCATGACTGACATCATCGCTCATCATTTTGGTCGGCTTTGCTTGCCATACCGATGACAATCCGAGTGGCTCTGACTGCATGTCTGGCATGATCCTGTGCATGCACCATAATGCCTGACTTGGTTCTCCAACAAGCATGAGCTGTCATGCACACAACAACTTGTACGGATCTGTTATTACATTCCATCTCTATCTTACGACTTGCAAAAGATGCAACGCACCCGCAATCTATAGGGAATCTAGCCAACAAAAACCCTGTTCACAGACTTGCATCTGGTGACGAGTCCCTCAGGATCAAGGATGCAAGGCATGATGACACGTTGCTGTAAAGTCCATAACGACGCTCAACGAGACCAAGTCATGTAGTCATGGAAAGCAAACAAGCACAAGCGAACCCAGTCAGACTAGCAAAACGTCTTTCATATTTTATCGATCGTTTTCATCTACTACACGCGCACATTGATCTTTATTTTCGATTGACATGACCAAATGTCTAGGCCAAGAAGCCATCGGTGAACTTCTCGATGACAGACTTGATCTTGGGCTCAAGCTCCTTGGTCATTTGTCCCTTGCCGATCTCAGAGAGGAGCTCCTGCTCAGAGGAGTTGAGGTGTTGCTGGAACTTGTCGTCCCACTCGACGATCCTCTCGACGGGGACCTTGTCCAACATACCGTTGACACCGGCGTACACAATGGGTACCTGGACCTCAGTAGAGATGGGAGCGTATTGACGTTGCTTCAAGAGCTCTGGATAACATAGACAAAGTTCAATGAGCAACGTTGTAATCAAATGTTCGATCGAGTCAACTTACCGGTAAGACGGAGACCTCGGGCAAGCAAGTACCTGGTGGACTGGTCCAAGTCGGAACCGAAGGAGGCGAAAGCGGCAACTTCTCGGTATTGGGCCAAGTACAACTTCAAGGAACCAGCAACGGACTTCATAATCTTGGTCTGGGCGGCGGAACCGACTCGGGAGACGGAAAGACCGACGTTAATGGCGGGTCGAACACCCTTGAAGAACAACTCGGACTCCAAGAAGATCTGTCCATCGGTAATGGAAATGACGTTGGTGGGAATGTAGGCAGAGACATCTCCTCCCTGGGTCTCAATGACGGGAAGGGCGGTCAAGGATCCACCGCCGTACTTCTCGTTCATCTTGGCGGCACGCTCGAGCAATCGAGAGTGCAAGTAGAAGACATCACCGGGGTAAGCCTCACGACCGGGGGGACGACGAAGCAACAAAGACATTTGTCGGTAGGCGACGGCCTGCTTTGACAAGTCGTCGAAGACGATCAAAGCGTGCTTTCCGTTGTCACGGAAGTACTCTCCCATAGCGGCACCAGAGAAAGGAGCCAAGTATTGCAAAGGAGCGGGGTCGGAGGCGGTGGCGGCGACAACGATAGAGTACTTCATGGCGTCGTTGGACTCCAAGGTCTGGACCAACTGAGCGACGGTGGACCTCTTTTGTCCGACGGCAACGTAAACACAGTAAAGCTTCTTCTTCTCGTCAGAACCGTTGTTGAACCTCTTCTGGTTGAGGATGGTGTCGATGGCAACGGCGGTCTTACCGGTTTGACGGTCACCAATGATCAACTCACGCTGACCACGACCAATGGGAACCATGGAGTCGACGGACTTCATACCAGTCAACATGGGCTCGTGGACGGATCGTCGGGGCAAAATACCGGGAGCCTTGGCCTGGGCTCGTCGCCTCTCAGTGGTCTTGATGGGACCCTTTCCGTCGATGGGGTTACCGAGGGCGTCAACGACACGACCCAAAAGCTCCATACCAACGGGAACGTCGACAATGGAACCAGTTCGCTTGACGGAGTCACCTTCCCTGATGGACCTGTCGGGACCGAAAATGGTGACACCGACGTTGTCGGCCTCCAAGTTCAAAGCCATACCCTGGACACCAGAGGCGAATTCAACCATCTCCTCGGCTGTGGTGGATCGGAAGGGAAAAAACTCAGTTGAAGTGGTCGATGACACGTATCATTAAGGCCGAAAGCTTACCTTGAACGTTCCTCAAACCGTAGACACGGGCGATACCATCTCCAATGGCTGTGAAGAAAGTCAAAAAGGTTTTAATACAAAACAACAAAGTCTCATCGAACCTCTGAACGTACTCAAGACTCGACCAGTCTCCTCGAGCTCTCCACCAGTGTTGGCACCAGAGATCCTGCCCTCAAGGATAGAAGAGACCTCGGAAGCGGCTGTATGGAGGGCAAGTGATTAGCACATACGTGTCAACAGCCCAATGATATCTATCACTCCAACTCACCAGGCTTGGCAGTAGCATAGGACCTGGTGGCAGCAACGGCAGCACCACGGGCAACGGTGGCACGGGCCTGAAATGAGAGAGACGGATGCAAGCCATGTCAGCACTTGCACTTTTTGTCCGTCCAACATGCCAGACGCGGTGTTCCTCTAGATCCAGCTCGGCCACATTCATCTGCCTTGTCCTTGCCACTGATCCGTCCAGCACCCCTAGCCTGACTCTGGTTCCTGCAGACTCATTGCATCTTGTCTGAATTCTCTCTCTCTCTCTCTTTGAAGGCCTCGCGATTCCGCACGGCTGGCCTAGAGGAACGACGCACGTCAGACAGAAAAAGGACTGGACAACATACCGAGTTGACGGCGACGCCACGGGCGGCGGTCTTGAGAGAGTTGCGGAGGATAGAGTGCATGATGCCCCTTTTTAGTATGCAGGAGAGTAGAGTTTTGTGAGAACGAGGGCTCTTGAAAGAGAGAGAGAGGAGAGATAGCTAGGGAGAGGACGATGTGGTGAGCTGGAGCTGGACGATGACGGGCGCACTGGGCGGGGAGGAGGGCCGCGCGCGCTTCATTCGCTGGCACCGGCCTCAGAAAACTAGCGAGCAGCGCTTTCTCACGCGCACACATCTACCTACCAAACCTTAGGCCGGCCGAGTAAGGCGCGCTCAACGCCTCTCGGCTCAGCAGCCAGCAGGTCATACAGTACCAGCCCACTCGCTCAGCAAACACCATTACATCAAGTGGTGTGGAGAATCTAATTTGTCACTTGTGTGGACATGCCAGCAGACAGGGTTCCGGTCCCATCAGCATACTAGTACCAATGATATCAATGTCACATAGGCCCACAGAGTCGCCGCTCTACAAATCCAGAAGTATATCTATGTAATCGTGTCTACGTCTGCAGGTTCAGACTCATCCTCTAGTTAAAGTACCTGATCTCATCCTTGGTACGGCCACGCATGAAAGGAGGCTCGGTACCCTTGTAGTAAACGTCGTCCCAAAACTTGTCGAGCTTGGGGTGCTTGCTGTCCAGTGCCTCCTCGACGGCCTTGTCGACCTCAGCCTTGGCTGACTTGTCAATTCCCTGTGAAAGAAAGGGGTCACCAGGTGTCAATGCAAATATATTCAGGACCGCTCTCTAGACCATGTCGAATTTACCTTCAAGGTCTTGTCATCTGAGATACCCCACTCGGTCAAGTAGTGCTTGATTCCGTTGATGGGGTCCTGGCTAGACCTCATCTGCTGAATCTCCTCACGAGTTCGGTACGTGGTACCGGGGTCAGACATAGAGTGACCACCGTATCGGTAGGTGACCAACTCGAGGACGAGAGGTCCCTTGCCAGAAGTAGTCCATTCCTTTGCAAACTTGCATGCCTGTTGGACTGAAAGGACGTCCATGGCGTTGGCCTGTCAGTGATGAAAGATAGGGGGCATGGGGTGAGTAAGGCCGTATCTCCATACTAAAACTGTCGACTATGACTGACCCGAATACCAGGGATTTGGTCACCACGGGTGAAGAAGCTGGTGTTCATGGAAGCCCTCTCGGCGGAGGTACCCATACCATACTTGTTGTTCTCACAAACAAAGACACAAGGGAGGTCCCAAAGTTTGGCCTGTAAGACAAAAGCAAAGACCGATCAGTAAATGGGCATAGGGATCAAGAGCTCCCATCAACCATGACATACCATGTTGTAAGCTTCAAAGACTTGACCCTGGTTGGAGGCACCGTCTCCGTACATGGCAAAAGTGACAGTTGATTTACCCAAGTACTTTTGGGCGAGGGCGATTCCAGCTCCAACAGGAACTTGAGCACCAACGATACCATTTCCACCAAAGAAGGAAGGAGTGAAGATGTGCATCGATCCTCCCTTTCCCTTGGACATTCCGTCCTCACGTCCCAAAAGCTCAGCAATGACACCCTTGACGGTTCCTCCTCGGAGGACAGCAAAGGGATGGCATCGATAGGCGGTGATGACTCGGTCTTCACCGTTGATAGCAGACTCCATACCGACTGATACGGCCTCTTGACCGATAGCCAAATGGCAGAAACCTCGGATCAACTTTTCCTTGTACAACTTGTCACAAGCTTGTTCCATACGTCTCATCAAGGCCTAGAGGATTCAAAGGATCAGTTCAAGGCCAAGAACAGCGTGGGATTCTTTAGACTGACCATCTGGGAGTAGAGCTTGATCATTTCATCCTTGGTGGTAACGACCTCAGTAGAGGGAGCGTCGCATCGGTAAGAGTGGTATGATTCACCAGAGAGCTTGACAACAAACTACACAGTTTCAACACAAAGATCAGCCATCCTATTCATTTTGCCTTTGCATGGCCTGAGCACCAAAAAAATTAATACCAGCACCAAACTCACCTCTTCATCACCCTTTTCGGGAAGTTTGCCAAGGAGTTGGGAGGCGTTGGCAGAAGTCTCCACGAACCTGGCCTGGACACCAGTAGGTCGAAGAGAAGACTGAATATGAGAGAAAATCCAAGAAAACAACCACCGATCAGCCACTGCAATCGCAATGCACAACGAATATTTGTGGAATGCAGCGATTCGCTTACAGCCTTGAGACCCCTAGCACCAGCTGTTCGCGCAGCGGCCCTGAACAACATTTTTGTGAGAGATCGAGTGTAGAGAGAGAATGTGAAGTGAAAAGGGAATCCCAAACTACGCTCCTCAATAAAAAGGGCTCCAGACGTCGATGGCGTGAGTATGTGTGTCGTGCCACTGTTGGGAATGTCACGCCCACCGAGCAAAGATGTTTTGGGGGGAATGAGGCGGAGGTCCGCGCGGCTAGATAGATCGCGCCCGCGGCAAGTATCACGTCTGTCGCTCTGTCGCCTCTTTGTCCGCACCTTACTCGAGTCAGATGACCGCAAACCCGGCAAATCCTGAACAAACTTGTTCTGTGACTGTCGAGAATAGCGAGGTTCGCCAGTTTCTTGGGGCATCGAGTCAAACGTCTGAAATGGAACGAAGAGGTCTCGGCATCTCCATTTCACTTTGGTATCGATTGTCATGATATCATGTATGTTTCTTTGACCATGGGAAACTCCATATTATTACACACGAATCTCTCGAACAAAATTCTTTACATACGAGATCAGACAAGGTGCAGTGTCAGGATGAGGGTATGGAGGAATCTAGGGCCATGATCTCTGATCGAGTAAGAGGCAGAGGCGAGAGAGGCCGGGTTCATGCTCGGTTGATCAAATAAGCCTCCTCATCCTCGGGAACGCCCTTGATTCCCTTGGCCAAAGTCCTATAAATCGGATCACTCTCAACGAAATGGAAGTGCTTGAGCTGCCAAGAAGTACCGGCAGAAGCTTCATCCTTTCTCCTTTGCCTCTGGTCGTTCTGTTATCAAGATATGGTATCAGAAATGTTTTTCGACCTTTTGTTTAGCAAAAAGCAGCCAAACGTACCTCGATCCTAGACTTTTCTCTTGAGGCTGTGTCATAGTCAGCTGTCCTGATGCCATGGGCAACCTTGGACCAGAGCTTGCGGCTCTCCCACTCTCCTTGCTCCTCGATGGGCTTGACAGTGACCTCAACCTTGGGGACGGTAGAATCGGTAAAGACTTGATCGGTCTTTGAGATGTGCGACAGACCGGTCCAGGTTCCCTCGTAGGTTCGGACAGCCTTGCCGTGATGAGTAAGATGGGCCTTGAAGGAATGGGCCTTGCCCGAAACCCAACCTATCGGGGAGCAGATTACAGCGGTTTTAGTCAAAGCAATGGGATGCATATTCAGAAAGACACATACCCTTGCCCTTGTAATCGATGGTCGAGGTGTATCCGGTGTCGCTGACAATGGAAGTAGAGTCGGCCAATTCAATGTAAGGAGATCCCCAGATCACTCCCAAAATCTGAAGCTTGGCTGTATACAAAATGGTAAACAAGCCCCTTTGATAATGAGTGAGCGTTCAAAGCATGCAATCTGTGAAAGGACTCACGAAGAGTGATCAGATAGTTCTCCTGCTTTCCGTCAGGAAGCGTGATTGTCAGAGTAGCGTGTCCATTCTGCTTAACTAGTTCGATCGAAACGGATGTATTCTCTCAGCAGAATTTAAAAGGGCCGATAGAGCAGCACAACATACCAATGATAGACCCTCCGCTGAAACTTGTCTTTTGGCCAGAGTGGCCATTGAGTGAGACGCCAGCTTGCTTGTTCTCCAAAAAGTATGCAGTCTGAGAGACAACAGGCATGCAAAATACGTCGACATTGTTTCCGCAAAGACCGTATGAATGTATGTGACTCACAATAGGAGGGTGGTGTGATACTTGCTCGACGATCAACTCGGTTTCCCCTCGAGTACCGTCACCTGGCCACACTCCGAAAAACTCCCTGCAAGCATGAATGCAGAAATTGAGCCAACTGTCTCCTCTGGAATCAGATTCGCAAAGCAAGACTCACTCTCCGAGAACCGGGTTCAACGGCTTCTTTTCCGATCCCATCTTCTCATTTCGGGTAGTGTACTGGCCCTTCAACGTGCAGATGAACCACCTCAGCACCCTCTCAGCTCGGTCCTGGGCATCTTTACCCTGAGAAATTTCGGCGAATAGCTCGGGTCTTTCACCCCAGTAGGCTGGGAACTCGGTGAGAGAGGTGGGAGAGAGGATAAAGGGAGGTGCGGTCATGCTGGAAAGATCGCCAGTCATGCTGGCCAACGACTGTATTGAGAGGCTATTAACAAGTATGTCCAATGTGACACTGTGCAAACTTCCCTCACCTTGATGAAGGAAGACCATCCAGCCTTCTGGCCCTCTGGGACGACATTTGTTTCTGTATCAAAAAAGGGGACGGTCGGTCATGGAGAGATGGAGGAGAGGAAACGATAATAGGTCAGTGGCAGTCCGACCGTGCATCGACATGGCTTATCGTGACGATTGAGAGAAGCTCAACGTCGCCACAGCACATGATTTGATGAGACTCACCGTTCTCAGACATGGTTCGAGTGTAGCGTTGTATCGATGCTAAACAGTGGCAATCCAAGCTCGGCTGAGCCGATAGTTACTCCTTCTTGATCAACCCATAGGTACGCACTCATAGCTGGCGGCGAGGTGCCGGCGGCCAGGCGTTGCCCTCGCGGTCCATGTCGTAATTTGGATCCGCGCCTTAAGCCCCACTCGGTCACGGTCAGTTTCGACTTAAGGTCTGTGACGACAGACTTGCAGAGTAGTTGTATCACTTGTATGTGAGTGTTTGACATTTCAGTGTTGCAGGCTGGACAGCGCCAATACAATAAGGGTCAGACGCTCAACATGTCTTCTCGTTACTCTGAGAGGGAAAAGGAGGACCGTTACAGGTCCGGTGACCGGTATCGTGACCGGGACGAAAAGGAACGGTCGAGACGGCGTGATGATTATGATCGCAGAGACGACGACCGACGGAGGGATAGAGGCCGGAGCAGAAGTGCAGAAAGGGATAAAAGTAAAAGACGAGATCGAAGTGATAGCAGAGAACGGCATAAGAAAAAAAAAAGGTGAGTCGCTGTGAGATTGGACATGAGATATTCAGGTGTTCATTCAATCTCATGACAGGTCTCGCTCGGATTCTCGGTCACCGTCCCCTCATTCACGCCGAAAGGCAGAGAAAAAGGCGGCAAAGGCAGCAAAACGACGAGAGGAAGAGCTTCAGGCTGCTCGTCAAGTTGCAGAGCTAAGCATGTACACGGCTGAAGACAACCCATTTGGTGATTCAAATCTCGGACAACAGTTTAAATGGCACAAGAAGAGAGAACAAGAGAAAAAGATGGGCATCTCAGACGAGGAGGCCGCGCGAAGAGATCAAGTCAGACGACTGGAAGCCAAGGAGGAATTGGAAAGACTGAACAAGAGACGAGCGGAGAGAGAAGTCGAGATGCAGCTGAGAGAGGAAGAAGAGGCTCGATTGGCAAGACTAGCCGAGTCTGCTCAAATGGCTGAATGGATTGCAAAAGAAGACGACTTTCAACTTGAACAATCCCGACGACGAGCAGGAATTCGGATGAGAGAGAATCGGGCGAAAGCCATTGATTTCCTCGCGATCAACCTTCGTTTTGCTGATCCCAACGGTACCACCGACCGCGGCTCCCTTACGGGTCCTGGAGAGGAAGATGTGTGGGGTTGGGAGGACGCCGGACTCGAATGGGATATTGATGAGCCATGGCTCATCTTCGACAACCTAACGCTTGAAGATACTGAAGAACTGCTCCACGACATCAAGATGTATCTCAGTCTGGAAAAGGCAGCTGTCAATATTGAGTTTTGGGAGTGCATGTTAATGGTCTGTCAAGATCGAATACGTCAACAACATCTGAAAAGGGATCCTACCATGAATGCAACCCAAGGTCGATCTTCCAATCTGGCTGTCGAGGCCGATATCGCACGGCTACTCGAAGGCAAGACTCATGATCAGCTTGTGGCTCTCGAGGAAAATGTCAAAATGAAGCTATCCCGCGCAAAAAAGGAGCCTATCGATGTCGACTACTGGGAAGGCCTGTTACGAAGCTTGGAAGTATGGAAAGCTAAGTCAAAGCTTCATCAACTCCATCTTGTCGTCATGAAGAACAGGCTTGAGCAGTTGAGGGAACGTCAACGACAACAGGCACTCAAGGTGCAGCAAGAGTTGGGAGGTCGTCTGGTCGAAGGACATGAAGCCGATTCGAATGACGTGGATATGCAAGCTAGGCAAGCCGCTGACAACGCTGCCGAGAGTATGGCTCTTGGCCAAGATGCTGAAGGCATCGAGGAAGTGATGGAACCTTATGATCGCTCCATGAGTCCTGTGCTCATCGATGCAGATGACCTGTCAGCCGACGCCCGCAAGTTGCCCATTATCGATGAGGACGAGATCCTTCGCTCTCTCTTTGCTGCCCGACGACAAGTCACCTCAACCTCGTTCATTCCTAGAGCCCAACGTGCTGTCGAAATCTCTCAAGAAGTTGACGCACCCTCTGGTGCTGATCTCGCAGCTGAGCGACTGTACCGAGAAGAAGCCGCCAAGAATTTGGACGAAGACGAAGAGTTC
Source organism: Filobasidium uniguttulatum (assembly GCA_039545395.1). Lineage (NCBI taxonomy): Eukaryota > Fungi > Basidiomycota > Tremellomycetes > Filobasidiales > Filobasidiaceae > Filobasidium > Filobasidium uniguttulatum. Next base: position 970,846 of record BCJK01000002.1, on the reverse strand, counting down.
TTCAATTTGGAGGAAGGGCTCGCCAATCCTACAACTTACAACTGGCAAGACAAGTTCAGAGCTCGAAAGCCTCGGTTCTTCAACCGAGTCCACACGGGTTTCGAATGGAACAAGTACAATCAAACTCACTACGATTCAGACAACCCACCTCCCAAGGTTGTTCAGGGGTACAAGTTTAATATCTTCTATCCTGACCTGATCGATAAGACGGTGACGCCGAGTTACAAATTTGTCAGAGACAAGAGTGATCCCGACACATGTCTTTTGGTGTTTACTGCCGGTCCTCCATACGAGGATATTGCGTTCCGGATCGTAGACAAGGAATGGGAGTATAGTCATAAACGGTGAGTGATTTTGGTTTGCCTCGTTTTGGCCTTCTCGTCTGCTGGCGGTGTGTGATGACTGACGCCTTTATTTCCATCTTGTGCAACAGAGGTTTCCGATCATCGTTTGACCGAGGCGTTCTTCAATTGTATTTCAACTTTAAACGACAATTCTACCGCAAGTAAAGATGCGTTGTACGCTCATGTTGTATATACAATACTTAAAATCATGCACACACCGAGAATACTGTATATGAGACAAGACCAGCCTTACAGCCCGTGTTTCTACATGCACGAGTGAGCCAACCGCGCTGAATCTTGGATCCCTGCACACCATTGAACACGTCCTTTGGAACCCTCGTCGGCCTAAGATCCACAAAGCCGACAAACGACCATGCCTTCATGTTCAGCTACTCAGAATATGGAGTAACATGGGCTTTCCTGCTGAGATATGAGATATATGCATATACGCATATACGTATGCCCTTGATATGAAAGCCCTTTGCATGAAGGATGTATAGAATACACGTCTAGTACCTTGCTCGTTTTGAATCTCGGTCGTCGTACCCTCCACCACTGTATCCGCCCCCMCCCCCACCTCCGTAGCCACCGCCGCTGCCATGGTCTCGTTTCACACCACCGCCCTGATATCCTCCATCTTGGTACCCGCCTCCACCGCCACCGCCGCCATAGTTCATACCACCTCCACCTCCATAGCCTCCCCGGTTATTGAAGCCCCCGCCTGGTGGACCTCGGTCATTGAAACCACCGTGACCGCCCCGACTATTCCATTACAGAGTGTCGTCAGTAAGGGTAAACAATATGAAAAAGACAGACAACGGTGTGAACCGGCTCACCCTCCAAATCCACCGCCGCCACCGCCTTGGAATCCTCCCCGTCCGCCCCCGAAACCACCTCCTGGAGGCCCGCCTTGATTGAAGCCACCTCTGAAACCGCCTCTAAAGCCACCACGTCCACCGCCTCTGAATCCGCCCCGACCGCCTCTGAAGCCGCCGCCACCCATCCCACCTCCAAACACAGGTGCCATGGGCGGTGGTGCAGCGACCGGCTCCACTGGTTTTGGTCGCCCTCCTAGGCCTCCTCCTAGCTTGTGAGGTTTCCAGCCTTTTACTGTTCGGCCTCGCTCGACATCTACGAGAATCTTCTTGTGGTGAATTGGGATTCCCTCGGCGTCCTTGTAAGCTGCCTTCATGTCTCGCTCTCGCTCAAAGACAATGAACGCATAACTCCTGCTCTTGCCCTTTTTGTCCTTTACGATGCGTACGCGCTCTATTTGGCCATACATTTCGAATTCACGCTGCAGGTCGTCTTCGGTCACCTTTTTTGACTGTGGGTTGCGAAGTTTCACAAGAGGAAAATCAGTACAATGCTTCCACCCGACTCATTTCAGATTGACATACGAGTTTAGAAATAAACAATGTCTTGTATGGGTCTCCTACTGCATTTGGATCGTCTTGAGGTTTGTCTGGGCAGAAATCTCATTGTCAGATTGTATGACCTTTCACTGGCCGGTCTGGGGCAATCAACTCACACTCTCTCTCCAGTTTCTTTTTATATTCCTCCTTTTGCTTCTTCTTCTCTTCTCGTTTGGCCTGGCGTTGATATTCTCTTGCCAGTGTAAACCCCTTTTCCTTTCCTTCAGCCTCACTTCCCTGTCCAGTCTGTTCCTCCTTGAGCATCTTTTCCTCATTCTCACTGTGCAGCCTGTTCAAGACGTCTGCCACGCCGGACATTTTATGAGGACCTGGTTCATGAGGGTCACGGCCTAGAGGTTTGATGAATGGTGGTGTTGGACGCGGAGCGAATAACTTGAACAAGTTGGGCGGAAGCTTGCCCGCAATGGTGCCCTGCATCGTGAGAGACGTGTGCCGTGTAGAGTATGGCCGCCTGATCCCACTTGTCCACTATGGTTGTCACCTAGACTGAGCCGACTGAACTCTCAACAAGTCGCTGTGTGAACTAGCTAGGCAGGGACGGTCGTTTGGTCGAGAGAGCAGCAGTAATGGCCTTGTGCATCCGCGGATTCAACGACAAGCTGCACGCCGCTTCGTTGAACAAGAGTGACGACAGCAGCAGTAGATGATAGCAATGATAGTGTTGACATAGGGGCCAGTGAAGCAGAGCAGCCAAGGCTCAGCACACACACAGGGAGAAGATCTCAAATCAGTCATCATGTCTGGACAAGGGGCCAGAGAGTCGATTTTGTGAGTCAGTTTGTGCAAATGTTTACGACTCAAGATTGACAGAGGGGTGATGCATCTTGCACAGTCCGACTCGGATGAATCTGACGATCACCAAGACGAGATTAAAGGGAGCTCAGACTGGACATTCACTACTAGCCAAGAAACGAGATGCTTTGATGACAAGGTTCAGAGCTATTCTCAAAAAAGTCGATGAGGCGAGTCTGAAGTGATTATGAGAGGTACATTTGTCGAATGGGTCAACTAACAGGAAAGGCTTGGTACTGCAATACAGGCAAAACGGCTGATGGGACGTGTGCTTCAGCTCGCCTCGTTCTCTCTTGCCGAGGTTACCTATACCACCGGTGATATTGGTTATCAGGTCCAGGAATCTGTCAAGCAAGCTTCGTATACCGTCCGAGCCAAGCAAGAGAACGTCTCTGGAGTGGTCCTCCCCGCATTCGAAGGTGTAGCCAGTAAAGACACCAATGATTTCAACTTGACGGGTTTAAGTCGTGGAGGCCAACAAGTTCAAAAATCAAAAGAGACTTATATCAAGGCTGTCGGAACTCTGGTCGAATTGGCTTCGCTACAGACTGCCTTTACCATCTTGGATGAAGTCATCAAGGCTACCAACAGGCGAGTGAATGCAATTGAGCACGTCGTGATTCCAAGGTTGGAAAACACAGTAGCATATATCAACTCGGAGCTTGATGAGATGGACAGGTCAGTAGTTGAGTCTTGTCCTTTTGTTTCGCCTTTGCTCATTCGTCAATAACGGCACATACAGGGAAGAGTTCTTCCGTCTGAAAAAGATTCAAGGAAAGAAGAAGCGAGACACGGAAGCCGCAGCAGCTGAAATGGAAGCTGAACGAGAGGAAGGCGTCGAGTACAGTGCCGACAGCGGGATTAAGGGCGGTGCCGAAGGAGGCGCAGATATGCTCCAGCAGGGCAAGGATGAAGATGTCATTTTCTAGAGGCTGCGAGTTGAAGCGCCTTTTCTTGTACGATACGGTCTGTATACGGGCCACCCCCCTTTTTTCCCCTTCCTTGTGTTATCAAGCTTGGCCACACAGCTTGGCCGCACATAGCTCATTGAGGAAATGACGATACATACCCACGAATTCTAATCCTACCAATAATCGTGGACGGCCAACGTTGTCTAGACGGGGTGACCTGTCTGCCCGTCCTGAACAGCCGTGCTGATCGTTGTTGAAAAGTCTCAAGTTTGACACAAGTTTACACATCGAGCTCGATCGTCGAAGCATCACTGCCGCTAACGGCTGACGGTCCGGCCAGCTGTCGTTCCAAAGCACGCATCCGCCGAGTGTACCCTCGAACCAAAAGCTGAGTATTTGAACCAAGCGCTCGCAGACACTTTTGACTTGATCAGTGCGACTGTGCGAGCATGCGATGCTGGTAAAATCGTCGATTATTTCATTTTGTCGCTGCTGTATGAGATTCCAGCCCATGCAGGCACACATGCTAGCAGAAAGAAATGTCTGTGATTCACTTCACCGTTCGGCATATCACATATATCACACATCGGCTCCAGCGCTCCAGCGGTCCAGCCTGGCTTGACACATATACCTCACTTTCCTCCCATTAAATTCATTCAGCTATAGCGCCGAGCAACTCGCCACCAGCAGCGTGCAAAGGCCATGCATGACATTTGATAGTCATCTCTCGTCTACAGATCAAATATGGCCCCGCAACTTCATGTCGCCGCCACTGGAGTAGACTGGAGCCAGCAGCACTGGAGTAGTGCGACATGTGCTCCCGCTGCAATGCCCCCCACAAAATCGCGATTTCAGAGATTACGATTCAGCCGCCACTCGGCCATGTCCCTGTGGCTGCTCCCCCCTTGACCATGAACTTGAAGCCTGATCAACCTGGTTCCAGCTGTATGCCAATCCAGTAGCCAAGCAAGCACCGCGCACACATGCACCACATTCTCAGTGATTCAGTCAAGCGCTTGCAACCTCGCTCGCTTTGGAGAATCATCATCGTCGATTCATGATATCGACACTACAAGCGATATAGCGATATGGTTCCCTCGATGGTCCTCATCTCGATCAGTCATGTAGCTCGGCTTGGAGCTTGAAAACTATGTGAGAGGAGTTGTATGTAAGAGCAGTTTGGGCCTCGTCCCTCAATTTCGTCGGTTCACTTGGTGGAATCGCAACACATCAACTCTGAACGACCGTTCAGCAACATAAAGAACGAATGTCTCAAGATATCTTGGACGACCAAAAGAAGCTAGACATTGACCATGTCAGTATAGCCAAGGATACACCTCTTGAAAGAGACATTGAAGGGTTGGAGTACGGAGACTATGGTCAAAAGCAACTCGATGGGTCGTACCTCTTGGGAGCAGAGGAAGCTGGGTATGAGCAAAAGACCCAGTCTTTATGGTCGGCTTTGGCCCAATACAAGCCTGCCATTCTATGGTCCGTTGTCATATCTGCCAGTAAGTTTTTGACAGCTCTTATTGTGTGATATGCATGCATTGACTTGTTTCCAACGGCGCTGCTCAGCTATCATCATGGAGAGTTACGATCTAACGCTCTTGGGTCAATTCTACGCTCAACCGGCATTTGTGGAGCGATATGGCGAAAAAACTGAAGCAGGTCGATATGAGATTCCGGCCAAATGGCAAATTTCGTTGGGAGTTGCTTCCCAAGTTGGAGCCATTATCGGACTTCAAATTACCGGTTTCGCTTCTGAGCGACTGGGATACCGGGCGACGATGCTCATCGCCATGGCATGTCTGACTGGTTTGCTGTTCATTCAATTCTTTGCCGTCAACCTTACCATGCTCCTGGTAGCCTACATTCTCATGGGAGTGAGTAATTTTCAATACAGCGCGTCTTCATGGGCAATGGCCTGATCCTTGTTTATTTCTAGTTTCCATGGGGCACTTTCCAAACCATGACCATCTCGTATGCGTCAGAAGTCATGCCAGTCAGGTTGAGACAATACCTGACAACTTATGTGAACCTCTGTTGGTAAGTCTCGCGCTTGTCCTGTCCCGTTCATCTGATGACGTTGCTGAGTATCTTCTCATTGTGTAGGGTCTTGGGCCAAATCTGTGCTTCGGGTGTGACCCGAGCGTTTGTTAACAATCCCACTCAATGGGCCTACCGTATTCCGTTTGCTATTCAATGGGCCTGGATCCTTCCCATCAGCTTGGGAATCTATTTTGCGCCTGAGTCCCCATGGTGGCTCACTCGAAAGGGTCGGATCGAGCAAGCTGAAAAATCATTGAGGCGTTTGACCACGAAGAGAACGGGTCTCAGTGAAGAAGCCGCGAGGAAACAAATTGCACTGATGCAACACACGAACAAGATTGAGCAAGAACAAGAAGCGGGTGTCCAGTTTTGGCACTGCTGCAAGGGTACAAATCTCCGCAGGACGTTCATTATGTGCATGGTCTTTGTAGTGCATGCGACAGGTGGGGGTTCACTGATGGGCAACGCGACGTACTTTTTGAAGTGAGTTTGCAGCACATCCGGTTTGACACCGATAGCCCGGCTGATTTTTGGCACCAGACAAGCTGGTTTGAGTTCAGAGACGGCGTCTGATCTCAATCTGGCCATGTTTGGTATCGGTGCTGTGGGAACTATTGGCTCTTGGTGGGTCATGCAGGTGGCAGGGCGCAGAACAATGTGAGTCGACTCGAAACTTGTTTGGCCAAGGCATGGGCTCATTTATGCATTCGAGCAGCTACTTGTGGGGTCAATTTACCATGGCTGCACTCATGTTGACAATCGGAATTTTCGGAACGGTCAGCTCCACTCAATCGGTAAACTACGCCATTGGAGCGCTCTTGATTGTCTTTACAGGGGTATTTGACTTTACCGTCGGCCCTGTGGGATACGCATTGGTTGCAGAAATGTCGTCCACCAGATTGAGAGCGAAATCCGTCATTCTTGCTCGCAACTTTTACAATATCGCCTCCCTTGTGACCAACATCTTGTGAGTGCCGTGCTTGCAGTAACAACAATATCCACTGATCTGACGATACCGTTCACTTGTCCGTCTTGCACCAGGTCCCCCTACATGCTCAATTCTGGGGAGTGGAACCTCAAAGCGAAATCAGCATACGTCTGGTTCGTCTGCGGGGTCATTGCACTTACCTGGGCCTACTTTCAGCTCCCGGAACCCAAGGGTCGGACCTATGGTGAACTGGACATTTTGTTTGAGCGCAAGATTCCGGCCAGGCAGTTTAGCAAGACTGTTGTGAATGAATTCGACGTGCGCGAACGCAATGCTGCTGCTGCCGCTAGAGCGCAACAGGTGGCTGAATGAGGCCCGTAAACTGAGCTATTGAGCTAAGGTTTAGTGGAGGCACGATCAAAAGGTTTCATAATTCGGTCATTTTCAATGTACGAGTACTGTTAAAAGGATACTACTGTATTATACGTCAATTTGCATCGCATATCGGATACCATTTCCACCTGATGCAAAGACATACTGATGTCTCGACCTTTGTGACCGACCAACTCGACCTAGATCGAACATTATGGGAAAGTTTTGACGAGTGGTGCTAGGTGGCGCTCGAAGAGTGGGCATCGGGGACGGTGCGGCCTTGATTCTGGGAGGGAGCAAGACGAATCGCCCAGAAAACCAAGACCATCAAGATCCACTGAAGGGGTAATGATACCGCACTGGATCGAGAAGCTGTCAAGTCAGATGATACTGTCTGTGGTCTCCGGGGACAACTGCCGCAGGCCAATTCTCTCAACGACCCGCGCTGTGAATCCAAATGCATCGTATGCATCGTACCCGAATATTCCTCCACAACTCGCCCGGGACGAACAGGGGCTCCACAATGACCGGGCATGCTCTATTGAAATGATGATATCCCCAGCCATCGATGCATCGACCATCTGACCCAAGTGGCATTCACTTCAGGACCCCCATTGCTTGCTGGGAACAGTTCAAAACCTGGTTGCTCGGGGCGAGTTTTTGCCACCACCAGGCACGGTCTGGCCCCACATGCATTAGGAACATCTTCGGCCAAATCTCGGCGAGCGTAAGGTGGACATTTGCGCTTGAGGTTGTTGACGGTTTGTCCTTGCTACCAATACCAACTCTCCCTCTGACCCTCTCAACCTCTGACAGTTACATTCCATGCTCACATCACCTTGGCTTGACACTCGGGTCGAGCCCTGAGCCCGGAGGGAGGATCAAAGCAACCAAGCAACCCCACACAAGCATGTTGCTGCCGTCACATCCCCATACCTTCGTGCAGCATGGATGTCGCATTACAGGACCAGGTTGGAACAGATATATACCATGCTCGACCGACTTGTTGGTCTTCGGATCTCGCTGTCATGATTCTCACCCAAATCAACCCTCTCATCCGGACTCGACATCAACAGTTGTACACTCGGCTCACGTCGACTGCCACCAACGCTTGTCAACATGTCTCAAGTCATTCACGAAGATGATAAAAAGGTCGACATTGAACACCTTGATGTGGCGTCAACAAAGGGCATCGAGTACGGAACTCCTTCAGAGGTCGCTTCAGAGAAGAATCTCGAGTATGGGTCTGTCAAGGTCATCGAGCACGACGCTTCTTACATATTGGAGGCCGAGGAAGCTGTGCATGCGCAAAAGAGTCAGACATTGCTCTCGGCCTTGTCTCAGTACAAACCTGCCATCATGTGGTCGGTCATCTTGTCTTCTTGTGAGCCACTTGTTCCGATCTATTCGTTTGATAAACTCGGCTGACCCTTTGGCAATGATCCCGATTCGATTGCAGCCATCATCATGGAGAGCTATGACATGACGCTCTTGGGACAATTCTACGCCCAACCATCGTTTGTTGAACGATATGGTCAACTGACCGAAGCAGGAAGATACGAAGTTCCAGCTAAATGGCAGATCTCTCTCGGTGTAGCAAGTCAAGTGGGAACCATTCTGGGCTTACAAATTACGGGTATCGCGTCAGAGCGATGGGGCTACCGAGTCACCATGCTCATCGCCATGGTCTGCTTGACCGGGTTCCTGTTCATCCAGTTTTTCGCGGTCAACTTGACCATGTTATTGATAGCTTATCTGCTCATGGGTGTAAGTTTGTCCTTTTTTTTCCTCGTGAGCGGGTCATTTGTGCTGATCCATTTGTCGCTCCTGCCTCGTCAGTTCCCTTGGGGTACTTTTCAAACAATGACTATTTCGTACGCTTCCGAGGTCATGCCGGTCAGACTGCGACAATATCTCACCACCTATGTCAATCTCTGCTGGTCAGTATACATGACGTTCTTTCTTACGCGTACGCTGTCTTGTACCGAAGACTAACACTGCGTGTCCTATAGGGTTCTCGGTCAGATCACTGCATCCGGCGTGACTCGAGCATTCGTCAACAACCCTACCCAATGGGCTTACCGAATCCCATTTGCCATTCAATGGGTCTGGGTGCTCCCCATCGGTCTCGGTATCCTTTTCGCCCCTGAATCTCCCTGGTGGTTGACCCGAAAAGGAAAATTTGCTCAAGCAGAAAACTCATTGATGCGGTTGACGTCCAAGGGCGCCGGATTCACTCGTGAGGATGCTCGAAAGCAGGTTGCTCTGATGGAACACACCAATCAGCTTGAAAAGGAGCAAGAGGCTGGTGTACAGTTTTGGCACTGTTTCAAAGGAACAAACTTGAGGAGGACCCACATTGTTTGCATGGTCTTTGTGGTTCACGCTACCGGAGGAGGCTCTTTGATGGGCAATGCTACCTATTTCCTCAAGTGAGTACTCATCATCCACTGTTTGCGCGTCCCCAGACGCTCATGGTTGATTCATGTATGTACGTTTCTCAGGCAAGCCGGATTAAGCTCGGAAACAGCTTCGAGTCTCAACTTGGGGATGTTTGGCATTGGAGCAGTGGGAACGATCGCCTCGTGGTGGGTGATGCAGGTTGCCGGTCGCAGAACCATGTGAGTGAGAGTGTCTGGACACGAACAAGAATGACAACCCTGACACCTCGATGACATCACAGTTATGTATGGGGACAAACAGCCATGGCAACATTGATGCTGACCATTGGAATTCTGGGATCCGTCAAATCTTCGGTGGCAATCAACTACGCCATCGGAGCTCTCTTGATTGTCTTTACTGGCGTCTTTGATATCAGCGTCGGTCCCGTATGTTACTCGCTGGTGGCGGAAATGTCATCCACCCGTCTCAGAGCCAAGTCCGTCATTCTCGCTCGAAACTTTTACAACTTGGCTTCTCTCGTCACCGGCATAGTGTGAGTAATCCTTTTTTCCCCATGTGAATCTACTCGGCATGGCTTTTGTGACCAAGGCTGACTTTCGCGTTGCTCGACTCGGGTTCAGGTCGCCGTACATGCTCAACTCGGGTGAATGGAACCTCAAGGCAAAATCCGCCTACGTCTGGTTCGTCTGTGGAGTCATCGCCACCACTTGGGCCTACTTTCAACTTCCAGAGCCCAAAGGCCGAACGTATGGTGAACTTGACATCTTGTTTGAACGCAAGGTCCCTGCCAGGCTCTTTAGCAAGACTGTAGTCGATGAGTTTGATGTCAAGGAACACCAGGCTGCTGCTCGTGCGGCTGCTGCAAAGACTGTTAAAGTGGAAAAAGATTGAGCTTTGTCTCTCTCTCTTGGCTCGAATCGCCGAGGTGTATGTAGCGACTGGATTAATTGTATCATGGGATTGAGAGTATGAACGTATTGATACATTCGACACTGTATACTCATATACTCGGAGCACGCACATATACCGTTTGTGCGTTGGTCTAGTCGGAAAACTAGCGAGATGGGCGAATGGCCAGGAGAGTACGTTCACCTATTGGCCACTTGCACGAGCAGTCTCGAAATTTTGAGTACAGCCGTCTCATCTTCTCGGTTCTTGGACTCTGCATCAAACGACCTAGCTGACAACCTTGAGCCTGATTATGATAACGAAAGGCGACCTTGAATGGATGAAACCGAAACCTGAAACGTTTGCAAGTTTCGGGTTCACGTTGGCAATTCCATGTCGAGCTGAAACCCGCTCCAACGACTCGCGCGTCAAAATAAAATGGTGCTGTGATGAGGATCGATGGTTGAGAGGGACTCGACTACAAGCTCTACAAGTCCTACAGAGACAGACTAGGAATACATGAATGGGACAGTTGATTTGACATGCCAACGACGAGATGCAATTGACAAGTGATCTCGGAGCCGTATATATCGTCAACAGAGGCAAGAAAACAAAGCCACAAAGACTAGCATAGCTAGGCTCGCCAGGCTGGCGGGCAAAGCAAGCAAAGGAGCGCGGAAGCCATGCAACGCGCGCGCGTCGCTCACTCTACACGAAAGCTTTCAAAAGCTTGGCAGTTTAGGATGATGTCGTTGACGACTTGTACCAACAACCAGAGCGGTTCTTGCATCTAGTGAAAGCCGAGAGCATCTGTCAACGCAGAGAGAGAGATTGTGTGTGTGTACGTGTGTCTCTTGTGCATGGTGAATTGCACAGCTATTCAAAGCCGCCGCAGCGACTAGGGAAACAGCGACTTGCTTGGTCCGCCCATGATCACTCTCGCTAACAAAAGGCTGCATGGATTGCGTCGAGTCCATGGTCAGCTTGCCATTTTAGGGTTTTCGCGAGGTCCAGCTGGGTGAACGGCCCTGCTGCTGCACCTGTGTACGACTGTGGTGTAACCAACCACCCTGCTTCCCGTACCAGCAGCAGCAGCAGCAGACAGAGAGAGAGAAGGAAGCAGCAGCTTGTCGGACGTTTTCGACGTCTGCAAAAGTTTTTGCAAACCTGTCTGGTGTTTTGGTTTCTGTTGTTGACCAGCGATATCAGACTTGGCCTTGCAAGCAAAGCCAGCCAGAGAGAGAGGGAGAGAGAGCGAAAGAGGACGCGGAAGATCCCCGCGCCATTTGTTTACAAGTGTTGTTTGTAGTATTAGTACCCAACTCTAATAGTTGTTGTAGTCTGTAGCAGTTTGTGTATAATCCGGGGACCCTACGCCAGCCAGATCACTCCTTCGAATTAAGCGAGAAAGGGTCGCCGTTTGTTCCCTGATCAACCACCCACCCACCACGACGCACGCACTAGCTACCACCACATACCCACACTCTGGTGAGCGTATACAACCACCACTACACCCCTTTTTTTTCCTTCTCCACGCCCATATTCAGCAACCATTCATCGACGACCCTCCTTTCTTGCGCTGCATTTCGTTTTCATAGAAAAGAGGAGCGCACGTTGGGACGTCAATCCTTCGACACTCGTTCGCACGTCTGACTCTACCCGCATCAACGCATCAAAGAAACACACACATACACACGTACCTTCCTTTCTCTTCACCGACACATCCTTCCGGGACACTGGACCATTTGCATTCACCTCAGTGGACACTTGTCGCAGGCAGTGTGTCACAAAGCTGGATTAGCCTGACCCAAGGATCAATTTTAGCACGTCATCAGAGCTCTCGCAAAAGACTCGAAATACTTTGCATCATCAACAACTCTACACCCGCCTGAGAGCATCACTCCTCCTCCTCCCCTCTCCCTCTCTCAGAGGACACTAGTCTTGAGAGCGAGACCCAACGTCAGAAGACCTCGCAAGCATGTCGGGAAAGCTGGGTAGCCCAAGTAGGCGGATCAAACATCCTCAGGACAATTGTGAGTCGCTATGAATGGACGGTGCGTCCAGTGTATCGCATGCAAGACCTGACATGTACATGTCATCTTTACCATCACCAGACACAGGAGCTCAGCCCCTCTCACCCTCGTCTGCTGAAGGCGGCGGAAACACCCGGGCCGGATCCTCCGGAATCGCTAGCATTTCTCGAACCATTGAATACCATCGGCCATCGAGAAATTCAGCTCTGATACCTCCAGGTCAAGACATGTCAATGGGCATGTCGGCAACATCATCACCAATGGCATTGAACGGACCAGCACTTGTCTCGGGAGAAGGAAAACAGCTAGCCAAGGGCATGGCCAACCTCGGCCTAGAGTCGGATTTGGGTCAACCGTGGGATCTGCCGGTGCCCACCCGAAGCGCACCTCAACCCCCTACGCCCGGTGGAACCCAGTCGGGCTGGGAGAGGGGTGAAACTACACTCGATGCCTCGCCTGGCGGCACAAGAAATCATTCAGCCAGTTCCTCGCCCAATCCGAATCGGTTTTCAGCAAGCTTTGGTAGAGCGAGTGGACAGGATATCAGCGCGGGTATGGGTCGAGGAGTCGCCAATGGAGGTCCCGCTGCTCTTTCTGTGCATCCACCACCACCTCGGCCTTCCAGAGCGGGCACCATGCCTTTACTGGACACCCATGGAGCAATGAGTGCCGTAAATAATGGACCACCCTCGGCTGGACCTTTTAACATTTCTTCGCCGACTGCAACCACAGGCACAGCTCAACATTCACTTTCACCTCATTCAGGCCAGACACACAGTGCAGGTCTCACTTCACCTCAATATCTTCGCTCTCCCGCTTCTGCAACCCCTTTGATGGGTGCCGCAGCGGGTATCACTCCCCATCTCCCACCACCACCACCACCTGCTGCACCTTTGCAGCCTCCTCAATTCATACACCAGCCGTACTCGGCACCGGGTAACCCATATCAAACCGTGTCCCATGATCAAGAGCTGGCTAGTGACGAAAAAGATTTGCCGGACAAACCCAAGGGTCGAGAGAGAAGTGGAACAAAGTCAAGTACCAAGGAAGGGAAAAAGAGCGTGTTTGGTTTCATGACTGATTTGCTCAATACAAACAAGCCTGTCGTCATCTCAGCACCATACGACCCTGTTCACCTGACGCATGTCGGTTTCAACTCTGACACTGGTGAATTCACAGGGCTTCCAAAAGAATGGCAACAAACTTTGCAAGCGAATGGCGTCACTCGAGAAGAGCAAGAAAAGAACCCTCAAGCGGTCATGGATATCATGAAGTTTTATGGTGACAACATGGCCAATGGCCACAGTATCCAAGAAGGCGTGTTTGACAAGATGAAGAATGCTGCCGGTTCCGAACGAAGCAGCGGAGAGGGAGACAAGGAGTCACCCAATGCTCAGGTATCGCTCACTCAGGCGGCGGAGATTGCACGATCCCAAGGAGCGGACACTGCATTCATTGCAAAGTACGCTCATCCCCGAGCTGCGCCACCGCCACCACCACCCACAAACAAAAAGGCTGGTGTGCCAAAACCACCAGGTCAAATGGTCTCTGCAGTCCCGCCTCCCCCCGGCCCACCAAAGCAATCGAGGGTTCAAAACGCCATCCCACTGGCTCCAGCTCCTCTCGACAGATCTCTTTCTCAACGATCTGTTCCTACGCAACCCTCTTACAAACCCATAGACCGATCATTGTCACAACGCCGACCTGATCCCCGGCAAGCGCCAGCTCCACCACCTCAACAACAGCCATTCTCGAAACCAAGTTTGCAATCATCCCATCCTTCTCGAGGCCCTGCAAACAGCCCAGCAACAAGTGCCTTGTCTAGAAATGCTAGCAAAGCAACGCCAGGGACTGCGACCCCAAGAAGGCGAGAGAAGCCAAAGGAGTCGTTTGATGTGATCGCCAAATTGAAGGCTATTTGTACAGACGCTGATCCAACGAAATTGTATCGGAGTCTGGTCAAGATTGGACAGGGGTGAGTCAATGTCATGCTTGATCACTTGGACTTTTGACCGCTAATGATATTTGCCCACTTTTAGTGCTTCTGGAGGTGTCTATACGGCGTATCAAGTCGGCACGAATACATCGGTTGCCATTAAACAGATGAACTTGGAGAAACAACCCAAACAGGATCTCATCATCAACGAAATCTTGGTCATGAAGTCGTCTCGACATCCCAACATTGTCAATTACATTGACTCTTTTCTTCACAAAGGAGACCTTTGGGTGGTCATGGAATACATGGAGGGAGGCAGTCTTACTGATGTGGTGACTTGCAATATCATGACCGAGGGTCAAATTGCAGCTGTCAGTAGAGAGACTGCCGAGGGACTGAGGCATTTGCACTCTCATGGTGTCATTCATCGAGACATTAAAAGCGACAATATTCTCCTGAGCATGCAAGGAGATATCAAATTGAGTGAGTTGATATTTCCCCGGTTGCTAAAGATTTGAACCGTCATGACTAACTTTCGATCCGCATCTTTCAGCCGATTTCGGTTTCTGTGCGCAAATCTCTGATCCCGCCAACGCCAAACGGACGACAATGGTGGGCACGCCATATTGGATGGCCCCGGAGGTAGTCACACGGAAAGAATACGGCCCAAAAGTAGACGTATGGAGTCTAGGTATCATGGCAATAGGTACGGTCCCCTGCCTCAACTTTTCATGTGGTGCAACTAGCTGACCTCGTCATTGATGGTTTGATTCTGCATCTCTCAGAAATGATTGAAGGGGAGCCGCCGTATTTGAATGAGAATCCGCTGAGAGCGTTGTATCTCATTGCGACCAATGGTACACCCAAGATCAACAATCAAGAATCCCTGTCGCCAGTGTTTAGAGACTATCTTTCGCGATGTCTCGAGGTGAACGCTGAGAAACGGCCGGACGCTGCAAGGTTATTACAGGTGAGTGTGTCCTGATGTATCTCACTACTTGGTCCCATAGCGGCGCTCATTTCCGCTGTATATGACTTTTTTCAATCGCAGCACACATTTTTCAAATCATCAGAACCATTAAAGACACTAGCACCGCTCATCAAGGCCGCTCGGGAGCAGGCCCGGAAATAATGACGCTACTTGACAGGTTCATGGGGATCGCCAGGTTCGCCTTGATCGTATCGCTACCCGTGATGCGTTCAGCAGCATGGAATCAACTATTGGCACGCACATCAGGTGCGAGTGCCCCCCGGTGATTGTCCGTGCAAACATTTTACGACTCGACCGATAGTGTGGTAGATTGCCATCTGCCCTTGCCGCCCCCCACCCCCCCCAAAAAGTTGTAGCGGTCTCGACATGGTTGCTGTCTTGCAGTGCAAAAGGGCAACGAGACTGTGTCTCCCGACCTCTTTCTTCTTTTTTCCTTGGTCATTTGTGTACAACTCGGTCCACTCCCTGTCATCTTTTTTTTTTTATTTTCCGGTTTTTCTTGTGTCGATCCCCGCTCGGCGGTCTTTATGTACATTATATTAAATCAGACAACACGGACACTCTAGTAGCACTCTACCTCGTATATCATTGACTCGATGTCGCATGCCACGTGTGCCAAAGCTGTCCTTGTCCCTTTCTTTCTTCCTCTCTCCCGATAATGAGTGTATGTGTGCAAAGTGTGTCTCAATCATCCGTCTCTCCCTCTCTCTCACACACTCATGGCGTATACACACTGCGTGCTTGGCTGGGCCTTGAAGACTATTATCGGCTCTTGCTGTGCAAGTCTGCTCTATACCTTGTGTTTCTTTCCTTGATTGGCTTGTTCTCGTATGAAATTATGAAACAATGGTCGAGAGACATCTACAAACCTTGGTAGATTGGCTTGCGTGCATGGTGCATGGTGTCTGTGTTTTTTTTTCTCCTTCTATGGATACTGTACTGTACACTCGGGTAGAAGACTACAGGAGAAGCGATCCAGAGTGGACCAGCCGGGGAGAATGGGACTAGCGAGTGGAAAAGCATGCACTTGTTACACTCTTCTACCTTATTGCCTCTGATGTTCTCCTGCTGGAGGAGTCAAGGACGTCCATACGCCACTTGGTCCGGCGTGAATAATGAAAGCGTTGAAAGACAAAGAGTACAGACGTACAAAATGCCTTGATGGCTGCAACAAGGTCTCGCCATAAGATCCCAGCGAGAGACAAGTCACTGCATGCAGTAGAGAGAGAAAGAGAGAAGCTCGGACAAACCTGTTCCTTTCAAAGTCGCATGCGCAACCACCATGCGGCAGAGGTTTAGCGCCTGTATAGGCCAGCCAAGGCAGCCCGCCCCCACATACAGCCACCACCGGGAACGATGGAAACCCGGAAGAGCAAGGTTTCACCTCGATAGTTTTCTTGTTCTCTTGTTCTCCTGTTTACACACAGTACTCTCCCCCTGCCTTGATATTACCTACCAATGCAACCCTGTCTGCCGCCCAGCCAAGGCAGCCCTGAATGGGACGTACCCGCTGCGCCACATTTTATCAATTACCATATGGCTTGACCACTCGTGCTATTGTTTCCAAGCAAATCAAGCATGGTACAGGAGAACAATGGATACTCATACTCATGTGGCATGTGGATACGTAAACTGCGTGAATGCAAGACGGCAAGGATGTCTTGGATCTTGAACCAATCAGCGTCTGCGATCGAAACCTTTTCGCTCTCTCTCTGAGGCTCCGAGGTATCTGAGGCGCTCACCCAAGTGCGCCACTCAGCGACTCGCTACCCATCTCATTAGGAGATTATGCAGCATTCACTGGGTTTTCTGCACTTCTCCCTCGTCAAAGAAGCCTAGATGATCGATGATTCAGCAATTCCAGCAGCAGCCCCAGACAATAGAAGAGAAGAAATCATTATGTGGCGGAGTGATCGATGGTTATTGGTCTCTGCGATCTCTGCCAGCCTTTTTGTTCGGACGAATGCCATACCGAAGCCACGAGAAATAAGCTCGAGCAAGAAAATGCTCATAGCCTAGCAGCAGGGTCGAGTGGACAAGTGAAGCGGTAAGCTGCGGCAATGATGCTCCCCTTCTTTTTTTTTTGAGTGCTTGAATGACGTTGAGTGCAATGCGTCCTGTTCACACCTGCCGCCCACCACAAGTGACCGCAGCCTTTGCTCATATTCGGGGGTGTGCAGACTGTCTACCGGGACCGAAAAGCCCATTGAGTAGTTTTGGGTCTCTCTTGTCGCATGCTCAGATCCACAGACGCCATCACCTTTATTTTCTTTCATCAGACATGGCTGGTCCATTTGGTACTCGCTCTGCACACTTGACCTTTGGTGTCTAATCGCCCAATCACACATTTGCCATTGGCAACGATTGCACTTTACAATCTCTGGAAGTAGAAGCTCGTTTAGCACAGTGTGATCGGTCAGCCGGCCAGCACCGCCAGGCAAAATTACACTCTGACGTTGGTTGAATACAAGATTGAGTATTGATTCGAGTGACGACATTGGTATAATCGTCAAGTGTGGGCGGATCAGCTTCATCTCTCGACAGTCAATTGCAAAGTGTAGTTGTAATCTGAATGCAACACACCCGAGGAGTCCTAGATTGAGATTCCTCATACGACACTACTGGCTGAACGTCCGGCTCTACCATGGACGACTTTCACGAATTGACCGAATTTGGCGACTTTGTTTTGGCGCCTCGCACCACGAGACACAACAATCATGAAGACTTTGCGGCCTATCCATCTGGTACGCCTCTAGAGTACGATCCGACAGAGGATGATTTCTGCTTTTCGACCGGCCATGCTTGCAAAGAGGGTTCGAGGAGCGACCATGACATGAGAAATGTCAGTGATGACGAAAGTGAGTCATTTTTCGAGAGGTATAGGCTCGGGGTTTGTGCATGATGACTGTCCATCAACGACATTCACCATGTGCTTCCTGTGTGCATTGACCACGATACTCGAGTTGATCTTGTATGTCGCTTTGCCGTTTCTCTTCTAGCAGGTCACATTGCAAGAGTTGAAGGATATGATTCCAATGACCCGGGCCCGGATCCCACTTTGCCTTTGCCGGCGCCGCGACCATATTTGCCTCTTGATCAACACGATCACCGCGATGATGACCACCCGCAAACCACCAGTCATCGATCCATTCCCTCGAGTAGCGACCCAATCCATCCACTTTCTCATGGCAATGGCAATCACCGGACTTGGTCTCCGAGCAAGAGTAGACCGGCAAGTCTGGCACCGACTCTTCGTCCTCGAAGATTAAGCCTTGGTTGTACGGCTTCAGAGACATTGTCACAATATGACATGCAAACGCCCACCGGTCCAGGCGACCTCGAGAGGATGGCCATGTGTTTTCCCTCGGTACCTCAAGAAGTGATCGAGGAGGAGGGCAAGATGGCTACTACTGCTGCTACTACTGGAGGGAAAGAACCGACCGGTGATCACCTCGAATGGGTCTCGACTTGGAGGCAAATGTGTGGTAAGTCTTCGGGGAGATTCGTCAGGTTCGGTGTAGATCTTGCTCATGTTATGAGTATACGCTGACGTCTTGGTCGATCTTGCCATTCGCTCCTTTCCTTGTCAATTAGCAAGAGAATGTTTGCTGCAAGTCCGGGATGAGCTTGGTCACAACAACACATCTGTTATGAAGCGAAGCTCATGGGATGGCATTGGTGGTGATAGTAGTGGCAGGAATAATAACAAGAATCAACTACCTCGTTTTCTCTTGAGGAGGACAGTCTCGCTACCTGATCTCACATCATACCACTCTCACATTCCGGTATCTGTTCAAGCTCCAATCCCTATCATCATGATGGATGTTCAATCCTCCATGTCGGCTTTCCACAATGACGGTCAAAGGGACCTTTCAGCGGCACCTCGGCCCATTCGCTCTCTCCTGTCGCCCATCAACCGGACTTTTCAGGCCAAGTCTCTTCCTCGAGTGCCCGAAGATGAAGAGAGCTCATTGACACACTTTCAGTTTTCGTCGCCACCACCTCTTCCTCTGCGACAGATTCCGGCCAGGACATCTCATCAATCATTCGACTCGACAACGTCTTACGAAACCACGACCTCTGTACCCTCGTTTGCTTACACGCCAACGGACTCATCCCCCAGTATTAACAGCCAGTTGGATCATGGGCCCCATACAGCGAGATCGAATGGGTCCGGGACATTTGGTCATCGAGCCAACATGGCCCGTGGTGATTCATACGTCAGACCATCGACTCTGAGGCATCCGATGAAAGAAAAGGAGAACATTGATGACTATGGCGTTCGTCATGGCCACCAGTCTGTCGAAGAGTGGGATCAGACCGTCTCTTCTCCCGGCTCCCATTTCAAAACATCGACATCCACCAGGTCAGCAGACCGACGCACGTCTTCTTATTTCATGACTTCAAAGGCGCTTCAGACCCATAGAGCCCTTTTAAAGGGACTCGAGTCACCTACGATAGAGGACCGTCCTTTTGAGACGCACGAAAGGGGGTTCCTTTCGCCCTCGTCTAGGAGTACCGATATCATTTTTGATAGCCAGTTCCTTTTGGGCAGAGCTGATGTTGTCTCATTCGTTTCCACTGATAACAAGTCGTCGAATGTACCATCACAAGGGGAAGAATCGTCCAGCTTCTCGGAGACGGATATTCACTCCATCTTTGCTACTCGGGGTGCCAACCGTCAGCCATTGTCGAAAGGAGATATTGCGAGGGCTAGCAACGTGGCCTCATCCCAATCATCCTCGGCCTCATCGCATCAACTCGTTCTCACCGACACAGTGACCAAACAAGAGAACAACCGTGAAACCAAATCCGTCTTCTCGGTAGATTCGAGGTTGAGGGTTCCCGATATTCCTCAACTCCACTCGGCTCCTTCTCCATCGGTATCACTCAATGGGTCTCGAAGTGAAGTCTGCTCAGAATCATCCTCTGTTCACCCCTATACCTCGTCTATCAGTCGGTCCCCGGCCCTCAGTGTCAGGTCCTTTGGCCCCTACAATCACCACAGCGGACTGAACCTGGACCTACCTGCGCACACCATTCACCGCTCTGCCAGCATGACGCAGGTCACCTTGGTAGCCCAAGAGGATATGGCCAACATTGACGACGAGGTTTGCGTCATCTGTTGTGAAAGCCTCCATTCGCTCTACCGGTTGGCAGGCGAGAAACCCAATGTCACTTCCACTTGCGGGCACAGTTTGCATCATGTGAGTGAAATAGATCTGGTTCCCATCATATGACCCCACAGCTGATGGTGCTATCCAACCTCCAGGCTTGCTTTACAGCTGTGTATGGCCCTCCCAGTTTGGCTTTGGGAGGCAAAGAATTGGGGCTCTGTGGAGTCTGCCGAGAACCGATGCATCTAGACGAGGACGAAATGTACTCGGGAAACAGCGCTAGCAAGTCTGGAGGCCAGAACAAGTTTGCTGCCATGATGGGACTCGAGGGCGATAATGCAAAGGGACCAAAAAATGGGCCATCAAATACAAGAAGACCGTTTCCGACCGATGTCAATGGCAAAGGCAACGCTTCTATCGCAGAGAGCATCTCGATTTCTTCCACTGACAGTATCAACAATTCTACTGACGATCCCGTCGAATCTTTCCGAAGGAGTGGAACCCAATCTCAAGTCGTGCTACCGGTAATTGGACTCAAAGCCGAGCAAAACATCATCTACAAGAAAACGGACAAGGGCAAAAAGGGGCTACTTTGCATGATTACCCTTCAAGTCCCGTCCTTTGCCAAACGGCCTTCATATGGGCCACGGAGGACCCCAGAGCTTCAAAAGACTGTAGTCAAGCGTCCGGCGGATTTGGCCAAGCTCAGGGCTGCTACTGGACCAGTGTCTGCTTCTTCCGTTGATTCAAGATCCAGTCCCATCTCAGTGACGTCAATGAAAGCCGATCCTTTCAACCATGTGGCCCAGGATCTCAAGCAAAGAATGCACGAGTACAAGAGCAGTGGGATTGACGCCCTTGGCCGAATCAGACTGTTTGATATCCTGCAGGTTAGGAAAGGAGAGGTTATGCTTGACATAATGGTCTTTCTTTACGACCAAGCCATCATTTGCGTGGCCGAAGACAAGAAGAGGACTCTGAAATCTCTTCTGAGTCCCGTCGGAGGTGGCTCACGAAAGAACGAAGACCGAAGCTCTAAGAAAGTCAAAACACCTCTCAAACTGAAAGGGCGCATCTACTTTCGAGATGTCAGCCGCATCGTGGATTCCTCTGTGCCCGGAGAGCTCAGTGCGACGATTCAAATGAAGGCAAATATGGAGAGCTTCATCATCATCTTCCGGGACCAATCTACACTCGCTCTCTGGGTCAACACGCTCAACCTCGCCTTGTCGGAGATCAATGGGTTGAACACGGCCGTGTCTGTGGCCACGAGCTCTGCTCCCACCCCGACAACAGCTGGCTCGAGCAAGCTTGCGCGTATGGGATTCCAAACGGACACACCATCACACCACACGCTATCCAGAACCCAGAGTACCATCTCCTCTCCCCCGGGACAGGCTGATAGTCTTAGCGCTACCACAGAGCACGGATGGGGCGTGCCCCTTGCCCCAGTGCACACTCCCTTGGATTTGGTGATTGTCGTCTCGATCCCAACACTAGGTCCATCCAACTCGAGTGGGGCTCATCTGAAACTCGACCTCATTGTGTCTACGCTCCACTTTGTGTTGGCTACCTTGGGTAATCACGACAGGGTATGCTTGGTTGCTTATCGGTTAGGCCAAGACGGATGGATCAAACGAACACCATTACTCAACTCTACCATCCCCGAGAGTCGCACACGTCTTGAAAGGTTTATTAGCGGTCTGCATGAGCAAAGTGGGGACAAGCACGAAGAGTTTTTGTTCAAAACCGGCAACGAAAGTCAAGTCGATGTGGTAGGGGCTATCAATGCAGCGCTGGACATTGTACTACAACGCAAGAGGAAGAACCCACTGAGTGGCATGATCGTGATTAGTGAGACCGGAGCTCAGCCAAACCGTGCTAGTACAGACTTGGTGATCGCGCGGCTTGATGCTGCCAGGTGAGTCGCAAGATACACAGACGATAGCAACGTTGTCTAACGTGGATTTTTTTGCTTGCAGCATTCCTATTCATGCCATTGGTTTCACCAAAAGCCACGACCCCAGCACACTCTGGCTTTTATCGAGCCACACGCAAGGGTCGTATACCTCATTGTCAAATGAATGGAACGAGCTGAGGAGTAAGTGTTTTGCGATTGCCTGATTCATGACAACACACCCTGGCTGAGCAAAAAGCTACTTGACAGACAATGTCTCCGGTATTTTGGGAGGCATGATGAGTATCGCTATGACGTCTGTCAAGCTTTCGCTCGGGGCTCCCACTTTGCAATTCAAAATCAAGAGAATTCAGGGACCTCAAGAGGCATTGATTGCCACGGAGGGTAGATCAGCAGAAGTCAGCCTTGGCAGTCTGGTGTCTGGTTCCAAGATTGAAATCTTGGTTGAGATGGAAAGGTCTCTTTCCTCGGGCGAGGATACCGACCTCTCGGAAGATTCGAGGCTGTCGCCGAAATCTCAATCTGAATCTGTTGGCTTTGACAGTATCAAAAAGACTACCAGCTTTACCGGTCAAGGGTCGGTTTCTACAAGCTCTCACAGCAAAGAGTCTCTCAGAGAGGCCATCATGGACGATCTACCCATTCTGAGCGTGGACTGCCAATACACTGATCCGGCCGCTGGAAGACAGATTGCACGCTTGATTGAACCTCGTCTCCTCATGGTCACCGTCTCTTCATCAAGACCGGCCAAGACACTGACAGCGCCGGAGCTTCTCAGACGTAAGGCTGAGCTACTCGCGGGCGAATCCATGACTCGAGCGTGCCTGACAGTGTCTCGCAACAATTGGGCTCAAGCTCGCAAGATCCTGTCTGAAACGAGTAAAATCCTGGCGCTCAACTTGTCAAACGCAATGAATGCAGCTCCCAGCTCTGCTCATCACATGACACCTACCATGCAACGCAAAGAAGTCGAGGCTCGAGCAACGACGTGCTTGTATACGGCGATACTTGAGGACTTGGACGTGCTCACCGAGGGATGCGAACAAGAGTCCAAGGAGATTTTTGATTGTGACCACCGAACGTATGCAGCGCAACAGGTAAGTCTACAGAGTAGTACGAGGACACTTGAGTTTGAATTTGGGGAGAATACTGACGTGAGTTTATTTACACTTGCAGGCCCTGATACTTCGCAGGCAAATGTCATGGAGTTCGCGGTCGGCCACAGAACAAATGTATCTGCCCGAGGGCTCACAAGAGTTGCTCGACATTTCGCGGGCGTGGGTGAAAAGATGAAGATCGTTGGACCTGACTCGAGTCTCGTATCGTTGTATGAATGTCTCACACCTTTCGACCGTTGGCAATTTTGGGAATCTGGACATCTTGTAGAACCGCAATAGAACAGACGCCTCTTGTGGCTGTAAAATGAAATGATGTAATCTGCCTGCAAACGATGGACAACAATGAAAATGCGCAGCACCATATGAATGAAATGTTCATCAGGGATGTTTATCAAAAGTTTTTGGAATATGTATTGTCTTCGTAATGGGACGGCCACGGCCCAGTGATGGATACAAATAGGGTCTTGACGCTGCTAATGCACGCCAGACGGATTGGGAAAATTGGAACTTTTATTTTAAACGTCGTGAGAGGGTATTGCCTTGGGAAAGGGTTTGTAAAGATGTTCATTTTGTGACAAAAATTATCATGATCGATCGTCGGGGTGCGCATATCAACGCCTTTCTCCACCATATACACCTCCATTGGAAGGGATAGGCTGTCGCGAGTAGGGATTGTACGCTTGCTCGTCACGGATCTGACTGGGTGAACGCCCCGGCTGACCGTGTGCGGGATAATGAGGTGACTGACCGTTGGGGCCATAGTCGGCGGAATGCGAGCGGGATGGCGAGTCGTAATCATAGGGGTTCATGGGCCGAGGTTGTGGTGGTGGCGCCGTGCGCCACTGCTGCTGCTGTTGAGTACTTCGTGGCGGCATCGCCCCCGGCGGCAGGTGAGTATCATGATAGTGATTCGCTGGTGAGCTGTGATGAACTTGTTGGGGACTGGTCTGATATCCAGGATGACTGAAGATGGTCCCAACAGGTTGTCCTGGAGACGTGCGCTGGGCCGCAAACGTCTGACCGGGTTGAGCATGGGCGCCGGGATGGTGAAATATCTGACCGGGCTGTATACCTGACTGAGGCGTACGAATCTTGTCTGACTCCGTTGACCCTCGACGCTCACGATGGTTGACACCGTCTTGTCGATGGGGAGAGTAGGGTCCATCCATCTTGTTAGGCGATCGCTCCGCAGACCGTTGGTGCGGACTGGTAAGATTGTGATCCGTCACAACTCGAAGCTGGGGAGGGCCATCTCGATGACTTGCTGGTGATGAAGCTGATTGGGTCGAGATTTGGGGTAGGTCCGGTGACCTCGATGATCTCGGCAGCCCGTTTCGCGTCATGACTTCCGGTGGGTGAGAATTGGTAGCCGTATTGGTCAGAGGTGGACGGCGCGAATTTGAGGGAGAGGAAGGCGATGTTACTGATGGCGGCATACTGACAGACCTCTGGGACGAACCACTACTGGATCGTTGGTGTCCATACTCTTGTTGCATTTGGATGGTTTGCATACCATATTGAGGCGTCCGGACCGGCGTCTCTGCGGGTCGTGCTCGGTTCTGCTCTGGTTTCACCAGTACACCTCGTTGCTGTGGCGTCAATTCTGCAACAGGTGCAGCAACTGGATTCGAAGAACCCGAGCGTCCCGCAGAGGATTGATTGGTAGTTGACGACCTAGTGCCGCTGGGTCTGTGAGCAGGCGTCTTCTCAGATGCACTTGGTGAAGAGGACAGCTTCTCTGGCTGATTTTCTTTGGGCGCTTCAGCGACAGCCACTGGTTTCTTTTCTTCTGTTGCGGGCGTGGGAGGAGTAGCAGGTTTGTTGATGATCCCTAGGTACCAGAACATGAGATTTGAGATGAGGACTTGTTCGTATAACGGCCTCCGTGGGTTAGCAAGCTTGATGTGGCTGAGTCTGTAAATGGCTCGCTCCACATGAATAGGATATCGAGCGTACTGATTGAACCGGGGAGAGGTCGGTGACTGAGCGCCATTCAGAGGGAACAAGCCCAAGCTCTTGGCCGATTTTGAACTACCCAATAGAGCTGCTGCTGCTGCTGGACCGGCTGAAGAAAACTTGAGTGGTGCTGGTTCGTCCTGCTTCTTTTTGTGACCGAACAGAGTGCCCAGGAACCCTTCCTTTTCCTTCTTGCCTTCCTTTTTGGTCTTTTCCTTGTCCTTGTCTTTCTTTGAAGAAAAGAAACCCCCGCGTTTCTTCTTTTCCTCCTCCTTGCCAGTCTTCAAGCTTTCACTTGATGGTTGAGGCTTCACGATCTTGGGTACAGGCGGGGCTTCAAGCTTGACCGCTTCCAACGCCTTGGTATGTACCGGACCAGGCGCATGAGCATGGTGATTGACGGGAGGACTAGCGTATGCGTTTTGCTGGATTGTTCTTGGGGTGGCGATATCCCTGTCCCGAATGGTTTCTGGTGAAGAGGGAGGACTCTTTTGCGCTCTCGAGGGAGTAGGTCCGAGGATAGCCTCTCGATTGACGTCGTGGTACACCGGTTGAGTTGGTGTTCGATGATGGTCATCCCAGTCACTCTCCAAATGTTTCTCTTCCGAACTGGTATGGTGACTGGAGCTTCCAGAGTAATCGAAAGAGTCGCCGGTTTCTCCTGTAGAGGCAGTCGATGATTCTACTGATGTGGTTGCAGACTGATCGACATATGAGTCATAGATTGCTGACTCTTCTGTCGAGTCAGGTGAGACCCGCCTGTCAGTCATTGGGTCTAGTACCTCTTCATACCCTGGACCACTTTCGGCCGAATACATGTCATCACTGTCGTCGGAGGACTTGGAACCTCTTCTAACAGGCTCCTCGTCAAGAAGGCGTTGGCGATGATGCTCAGCAAGACCGCCAGAGGAGTAATCGTCTGCGTACTGATCGTCGCTTGGGGTGCCGGAAACAACCCTGCTCTTCCGTGATGAACCGAAACGATGTCCTCCCCCATCACCCGGCAAACCTGGTTTCCTGATTCTCGTCCGTGCGTTTCGTCGTAAGATCTGACCTGGCCGGGCGGCAATGATGGGTGAATCACTCTCATTTTCGTTCGACTCCATTAGCTCATCCGGACCTGGGGTAGTGAGGGGTCTCACGTGAGCAAACAGCGCCGCAGAGTTTGGATCATTGATAGGCCGACTCACTCTGAGACGAAGATCTTAAGCTCAAGCTGGAGCGCAACAAATTCCTCATCTGCGTGGGGTCGGCATCTAACCCAGCACCCTCCACCAGATTTTCTAGTTTTTGTAATTCTTCCAAGGTGACACCTTGGTCTCCATGGACGCCTCCATAAATGCTTGACTTTCCAGATGCAGACCGCGTCAGTCTGGCAGACTCGAACGGAAGTGGCGGCGGTTCGCTTTCGACACCATCATTTGGTTTCGGTTGATACTGTCGAGACAGCATGGACCGCTTTCGTCCCAAATTTCCATTAGCACCTTGTCCACTTCTGGCCAGCCAAGACGGTGATCTCGCAAGGCCCGGTCCCGAACCGCCTGCATGGCCGACAGTGCCAGCAAGGGCACCAGTCGCCTCGCCTACACCATCTACAACACCGTCAGGATCCGTGTGTGAGTGAGTCTTGAGGAACGCCCTGAATTCGCTAGGAGCCAATTCGGGATGTAAACGTGCTGGCACCCAAAATTGTTGACCGTTCTCATCCCTATCTTCAGCTCCCCCCGCCGGCCCTCCTCCAATGACTCTGTCATCGTCTGAGTTGGTCAGACTTGCATTCTGTAGCCGACCGCTGAGGTTTTCAATAGATGCGCTCCGGTCTCGGTTGAACACGCTGGCTTGAGAGCCCGAGCGACTAGGAGATGGTGGTGAGCCATAATGCTGAGATGGAGCAGTCTGTCCTTTTGGAGAGGGCGGAGAAGTCGGAGGAAGGTCAGGGTCGAGAGCCGTGGCCCCAGGTCCTGCTGAGGATGCGGATCGACGACGAAAAGACCTACAAAACATGAAAATATTGACGTTGAGTTCAGTTTGCAGCTCGTCGGTATCATTACTCATCATTGATTATATATAGCTCACCGAAGGTTATCGATCTCCCGCTGTATCTCTCGATCTGACACCGACATGGCAGGTCAAGAGTAAACGCCTCTAATAAGCTTGATTGATGGACTCTGCAATTCCCTGTGTACGATTCGAGTATTCTTCAGTTGCCCGCGAGAGCGCATCGGTAGTAGCCGTCGACTCACGAGACGAATGAATGCGTCAGAGAGATCTAACAAGATATCTCATCCAGACTGAGTGAGAATAGCAATGTGAACAGTGGCGTTGGGCTTGAGACGATTAAAGCTTGCTGATACTGCTTGAACTTGTCGCGTTCAACACGAATGCTCGCTCTTTGACCGAGTCTTGATGGAGTGTATGCTGCGTGGTGCCGTCAATAGGTTT
The DNA here is from genome assembly GCA_039545395.1 of Filobasidium uniguttulatum. Classification (NCBI taxonomy): domain Eukaryota; kingdom Fungi; phylum Basidiomycota; class Tremellomycetes; order Filobasidiales; family Filobasidiaceae; genus Filobasidium; species Filobasidium uniguttulatum. The sequence continues at coordinate 943,209 of BCJK01000002.1, read as the reverse complement.
CTGTCTGCTGTGCGCGCCCCCAAATCACTTTGAACCTAATCCTCGTGAATCAATCCGCTCCCTGGACTTGCTCTTGATCCAGAATCTCGTGTCCTGGTTTCCAAGAGCCAGCGTCGTATATCGTGAGTCGTGCCGAGTGTGTTTTCGTTCGGGTGATAACAGTGACGCCAAGCCGCAGAGCCTGCTACCCGTGAGTCCAAATAAAGTGTTTTCTCCAGATGGTAACAGCCAGAAGTCGCTAAATCTGCGAGTCACTAGCTGAACGATCTAGTCTCCGTCTCCGGCTTCGTTGGGCGACCTGACTTCTTTTGGCTCGGGCTAGTCTCTGCTGGCCTCGTCCAGGATAGGGGCTTGAATCCAATATAGCAGGTCCGAGCCGACTGGGCCTATGGCCAGTCGACCTTCCGCGTATATCGACAATAAGGAGCGCGCAATCCGCGGTGCCGCGGGGACCGGAAATGTGGACTTTTGGTCTAGGTTCGTTGGTGACCTAGAAATCCAATCATCAGGCCAGCGTCATCCAGTACAGACTCGAGTAACACATCTGGCAATGCTGCCAATATGCCATTGTTATGGCCATTGACAATACATAGAGTCAATTGAAACAACTACGCGTAATCTGCCTTTCTCAGCCTGTCTCGAGGCCATCTATCCAACTGTCTGGCACCCTCCCAGCTTCCTTCATATCCATAAGCATATCCTCGTGCCTTGCCACCTAGACTTTCTGGCGGTGCCCAAAACTTTGCTTCACGTTTGGTGATCACTTTCTGTGTCTTTCCGCTGAGTGATGTTTCTGTAGACCTAAGACCCAGTCTTCGTTCCCTGCGACCGAGTTTGCGCATGTTACGTGAAACACGGCGCTGTGCGGCTCGAGTCATCGGTCGTTGCATATTTGATCGCTCCTGAGCTCTCGAAGGAATGAGAACCTCCGTTGATGGAGGTGGACCTGCCTCGCTGTAATCGCATGGCGATGGGCAAGTGATGATTGGAATGACCTTTCGTTCCGTTGATTTCTTCTTGGCCTTTTGCGTCCCATTGCCCTGCACCATGGGTGACGCCCAGAGCTTTGGCCGCTCGATGATTGCCAAAACGGGCTCAGTCTGCAAAGGTAGACATCTCTCGGTGTTGAGCAGTGTGGCTCTGGACTATAGCTCATCACCAATAAGTACAGTCCATCATACAGTCACCTTTTCTGGGAGGGTTTTCAACTTACTGTCTGACGGCGATCGGCGCTTGAGCCACTATCGCGAAGGATATCTGTGCCTTGTACAACAGATTGGTGTATCCTATCTCTGTGAGATTGAAGCGTCTCTTCACTCCAAATCAAATGCCTTGGGTTGCTGTTCGCACGAGTAAGTTGAGTGAAAAATCGTTACGCTTGTCATACCATCAAACAATGAATCCACATACGGGACGGTTTCAACATCAGAATCTTTCGCTATCAATGAGATCGACCTCACAGGTTGCTTTGAGAACAGCCGAAAGTCTGTGCAGGGTAGTAGTCACACCAATAAGCAAAGTCAGCGCAGTTCTGACATGAGATTATGATACCAAATGGCTCACCAATCTCTTCAACCAGTCTCTCTTTGGCCTTTTTGGATTCTTCTCTTTTCAACTTTTTCTTTTCCATTTTTCTCTTCTTTGCATTCATTCCTTCTTTCTGACTCGAAGGGCCTGCCTCAGGGACTGTAGTAGAGTCGTCTGTAACCATCGGCTGAGATCCAAGAGGGAGAGTTGTCTCAAACATCGACAGCATCAGCTTGTTGTAAAGTTGCATCAAATCCGTATCATCGTAGTCGACATCCATGTCGTTCTGATCACTGGCCAGTGAGCTTGTCGAGTCGCGATCAAAAGCCATGTTGTTTGTTACGAAAGACGGTCCTAGCGTCTATTTATCTGTCCACAATGTTGATAGGTGTCTTTTTCGCAGCACTGTGTGGAGTTGATGTATGCCTGTGCCCCACGATTGTTACTGAGAGTCAGCAGAGTGGCCATAATGCTAGGTCGGGCCAATCTCACGCACCAGGGAGTGACCAGTTCGATGATACGAAGAGGCGTGCAATGATCGTTGCTTCAAGGTAGCGTACTTGCGTCCACGGATATCATCAAAGATGCCGACCGAGTTTCGAAACTGGTCAAGCTGCCTAGTCGTTGGCAGTCCGACTTTTGTACTAGATACTAGATCGATGCCCATATATACTGCACGTAAGAAGCTGGAAGTCTCAAGCGAAAAAGTAAACAAGTCGCCTTTCGCCCGCGAAAAAGTTACGCCGAACTGGGAATCGAACCCAGATCACCAGAATCAGAATCTGGTGTCTTAACCATTGGACGATTCAGCGGAATTCGGCCGCACTCTATGCGCGGTCTCCTGGATGCGCCGAATGTTTGTATGTCCCCCATTTGATCAAAGTGCATGCATGCGTTGCCACTTGACGAGAGAACTCTGTTGCTTGAGCTGATAAACTCAATTTGTACAAAGATTCGACTGGTACGAATCATTATAATCTGATAGATCCTATTTGCATTGGCCCCCGGTTTCTGCCTTTGACAATGACTGATGAATGAATACATCGTAACGACTACAAGCCGTGAGCCCGCCACTATGTAGGCAAATATCCGACTTTTGCACATTGTATATAAAGGCCTTGGACTGTTACATAGCTTTTTTTGAACGTCGTGAGTGTCAGTGAAAATCAATGAGGTTCTCGATAAATGTACAAGCTTCGAAGCTACAGCTGAGATGTTCCCAGCTTTGCCGCATTGGTCCAAAAAACCAGTTGGAAGGTTGTGAAGTCTTCCAACATTTGATGGACCTCCGCCGTGCTAATCAAAGTGATCCGTAGACGAATCTTCTCAGACGTTCTGGCCGCGCTCCGTTTCTCCTGCTCTGGCTAACACAGACAAAAGCTGGTCGAGTGATCGCACCAAGAGAGAGAGCGAGTCTTGAGTACTCGCATCGCGGCTTGATCAGACTTTCCAACTGCAGGTTGAATATGTTGCAAGGGTGCGGCCAAGTAGTACCAAAGGTCCGGGGGCAGCAGGCGAGAGAAGTTCGGCGATAACTAGACGGAGGGTCCTCAAGTCCACGCTCTAGGTTTCGTGCGGTATCGCCCCTGAGGCTGGGTCCTTTCAGAAGCGCGCCAGCTTCACACGCGCGCCTCGGTGTGCGCTCGCTCGCTCTGTCTCTCTCGCACGGCAATGGATGTTGGGCTGGATGTGATCAGACAATTAGTTGCCTGTCAGCTTCACCAGGTCCACGAAACGCAGCGGCAAGGTATCGACAAAAATGGCTTCTGTAAGTTCTTGTCTGTTTGGTCTAGTTGATGCTGAGGGGCCGTTACTGATCTTTGCTATATCTACAGTCTCGGTTAGTTGAATGTTTCACGGCTTCAGAGCATCAACATAAGACGGTAGAATGGGGGAACTGACCAACTGAATTACTTGAATTACTGCAATGCTTTCAACGAATTTCGTCAACTCGGATGCAACGAACAGTCTCTACGTCAAGGCTCGTGTTCTCGGTCACAAGCGTGCGAAGAGGAACACCCGACCCAACACCACTCTTGTTCAAATCGAGGGTGTTGAGAACAAGGAGGCTGCCCAGTTCTACCTCGGAAAGGTGGGTTCATCCGTGCTGGAGGAGCCAAGTGGGATTTGGAATAGGGGTATTCGGCAGATCATAACAAATGGCAGAACCGTTAGAAAGGAACAGCCAAGTTATTCGAAGACAGTGCCAGACCACTCCCATTGATCTCACAAGGTCAGGGACAGTGTTGTCAGTCAACAAGACGAACTGCATTCTGGATCGAGCGCCCCATCGGTCTGCAGTCACGTCGACAACGCCTGATCTGCCTGCAATCAAATCCCACTAGGCTTCGTTATTCTCATTGGTGTCATTAGAGGACTAATCTTGATGCTTGTTGACTCCACAGCGAGTTGCCTACGTCTACAAGGCCAAGAGGGAGATTGCCGGATCCAAGGTCCGTGTCATGTGGGGACGTGTCTCAAGGCCTCACGGAAACTCTGGTGTCGTCAAGGCCAAGTTTTCCTCCAACATGCCCCCTCACTCCTTCGGTGCCAGCGCCCGAGTCGTACGTGCTTTTTGTAAATTCCAGACGGCGCAAACACTGCGACTAACGTCATGATTTTCTCTTGCCCAAACAGATGCTCTTCCCTTCCAACATCTAAGCAAGCGCTGCGAGAAGATGAGGAGAGAAGGAATTATAGATGACACCCGCTGTAATCTTTTCCATCTATCATCCACACTTGATTACGATGTATGGAACAGACCACTTTCATTTCGCTTTTTTGCGACCACATCCTTTCATCTGAGGACCGCCCTGCAATCTATAGTTGAGGTCAGAGCTCGTTGCAGAACGAAAACAGGGAGATGCGCTCGTTCAACATGTTCATGTTGTTTACAACGTTTAAAACAATGGTCTTCGCAACACTCATTTGCCGAAATCAAGGCAGCGCCGTCGGGCCATACTTTTGGCAGTGAATGGCAGACTTGTCCATTCAAAAAATCTTCAATTGGTCTAGATCTCACGATATCGGTGCGATGCGTTCATTTTTCATAAGAAATATATCTATGTTATCATAATTTGACAGCAGCAGTTGAGGCTGCGTCGTTCAGAAGCCTGGCAAGTCTGGCGTGCCATGGTCCCAAGTACTCTAGACATTGGTTTTGGGGGTTTTTCTATCTTGACATGATCGTCAGCCATGCCGCTCCTTTTCTGTTTGTTTCTATCATCTCTACTTCCTCTTGCCACTCGGCTTAATTGGGTATGTAAATCCTCTAGTACTCGACCTCCTCGTACTTGATGGAACCGTTCCTCAACCTATCCAAACTAGTGTGGGGGAAGACGCCCTCAATTCGGTTATAAGCATTCAGGTTCTTGTGCATGGTGATTTGGAAGATCGAGGAAGACCCTTGACGAGCGGCAATGACCGAGTAGGCCAAAAAGTAGACCCAAATTCGGTACCATCGTTCGCCATACTTGGCAATGACCTTGTCCTTGTTGGACAACCAGTTGAGGTACCACCTGTGAATGGTGGCAGAGTAGTGGACACCGAGGACGTCGATGCTCCTGATCTCAAAGTTGGCGTGCTCGAGCTGATCAGGCGAGAAGAGTGACGGTCAGATCTTTCCTTCGGTTGACGTCAGCATTGTGTTTAGTAGTGCTTACCCTCGTGATGACCCAGTTCAAGGCGCAGGAAGCGTCGGCACCGGGGAAAACATACTTGTTCATGCTGGAAGAAGAGCAATCAAGGTCAGTGTGGGCACGTTATCGCGGAGACAATCCAGCAAGCCACAACTTGTACTTACAAGAGACCCCAGTTCAGGTCCTCAAATTGCCAACAGGTCCTGAGACCAGCGACTTGGAAGACAAAAGTACCATCGTCGTGCAAGAGGTCATAAACTTGATTCAAAAAGGTAGAGTATCGTCGAATACCGACGTGCTGCACGAGCGAAAACACCAAACGGTCAGAGGGGTTCGAGGTGAGTTTTGGGATCCAGCGCCTTGTTAACTCACCTCGGCCATCTCCAATGAAACAATCTTGTTGAACTTGCCCTTTGAGTGAGGGATATCACGGAAATCGGTACACAAGATTCGTCCTTGGTCGGGATTCACACCATTCTTCTTGAGACGATCGTTTCCAAATGCAGCCTGGTTCTTTGAGAGAGTTACACCGGTGACATCACACTTGTAGTTCTTTCCAGCAAAGGCGGCCAAGGTACCCCATCCACAACCAATGTCCAAGAGCTTATCAGTAGGTTGCAGATCGAGCTTCTCACAGACCAAGGCAAGCTTGTTGTGTTGCAATTGTTCGAGAGTCTCAACTTTTGTCGGGTCGGAAACGACGCCTCCGGTGTAGATCATGGTAGGGCCCAAGAACCATTCATGGAAATCGTCACCGCGGTCATAGTGGTCTCGAACCTGGCTTCGGTCCTGGTTCTCAGAGTGAAGAATGACATCCGGGATCAAATTGCAAAACACGTATTTGAAGTGTTCGATAGTGATGGGGAACGTGGCCCAGTCTTGTCGGAACTCCATTTGCTCGAGGACATCGCCCTTGAAGTCAAACTTGCCCTCAAAGTAGGCATCGTGGAATTCTTGCATGGGAATCTTTTTGCCCGGGCCTTCGTACTTCTTCTTGAGCTCGGGGTCGTTGATGGTCACATAGGCCTCGAGACCTTTACCAGGCAAGATGCACTTTTCATTGATACGTCCGTTGAATCGACTGGTGAATGCCCAGTAGCCAACAGCTACGGGAAGACCAAAAAGAGCGACAAGGAACCAGTAAAAAGTCCACGACGATGAGAGTTTAAAGATGAATGGGAAAAAGAATTGAAGAACGGCGGGGAAAAGAATGATGGACAGGGCGAGCTGAACGTTGCTGAATGAGCCAGCACCTTCAGCAGGGAGCCTAGGGTTGAAGATGGTAGGCCAGTGAGTAGTTCGACTGCAGCAACAGCCGTCATGTGCAAGGACGAGCGAATATCAGCAAACCAGTCTAGCCCGCAGCTGGCAAGACAGCCCGTAGTTTGGAGATCAGGAGACACTTACACTCCACATGGGCCAACCGAGCCTCTGTACTCGGCCATCTTGTCAGTCTTTACCTCGGACATGGCGAAAGCTGAACTGTTTCGGAGAGAGACTGGTGGACAGCAAACAATGAGTTTATGAGCGGAATGCTGAGTTTCTGCTGTCAACTGAAGAAGGACTGAGCGTCGCGCGATATTTCCTTTCGTACGAGCCACCTGCCATGCTTAGGTAATCATAAGAAGCGCTGGGTACATAGACCAGGTATACGAGTCGTGAAAGAAGACAAAGAGCTCGAATCTACGATCACGAACAGGGTGTGCAACATGTCCAATGCAATGTTTGTAATCATCACGGAGCTCTAGCTTAATCCGAGACAAGTGAAAGACTGGTGAACTTGATTTGGGAGCCATGCATACATGGGTCATGATGCTCTATCTGAAGTCTACGGCCTCGCCTCTGCCTGAGGGGAAGTAGTGTCCAACACATTCTGTTCCGTTTCCAACTCCCGCGGCTGCTTTCTGGCCATTCTGGCGTCAAACTTTTGCCTTTTCTTGAGCTTGATGGCTTCTGCTCGTTGGGTCCATTGCTTCACGTAATCGACACCACCCGTGTAGCCGGTGGCACTCGACGATGGCTTGTCCTGGTCTTCAGCGAAGGGATCCACCCCGACAAGAGGGTCGATTTTTGTCTGAGCAGCTTGCATTGCTCGACCATGAGAGGTTGCCATTGGTGGTACAACAGGGGACCAAGTTCGTCGCTTGTACAATCGAGGACCAAAGAGTAGACGAGGTACACGGTACTTGGGGCCGCCCTGACGGGCCGGACGGGGCGCCCTGACTTGCTGGACGACAACCTGCTTGTCACCGCCAGGGAAGTTTTGCGCGACCGCACGAGATTCGAGGTCAAAGAAACGGTCCTGAACCATAGAGGCCAAGTATTGAGCACCAGCAGTAATGATACCTACGGCTACGAATCAAAAAACTCACAAAAGCTTTTCGAGAAGGCAGGGATTTCTCAGATTCTCCATAAGCCAACAATTCTTCCTCGGCTGCAAAGTTGGCGATTTCTCCGACTGCTCGCAGCTTGATGAATTCCCTGGTCGCAACGTCGTACGCTTGAGACATCGACAAGTTGTGGTGGGTGTGGAGGTTCAAAACAAAGGCAATGGTGCTGAATGAAAAACGCAAGTGCATCAGGCTAGATTCTGCAAACGAGGCGCCGCTTGGCAAAAAAGTCCTCACTCTTCAACGGTTGGTGTATCACCCCTCTGTTTCAAAGCCACCCATTCGGATCCGTTGATCCCCCGGTTCTCTCGAATCTCTCGACCTTCCACCAAGGTGACAGGTCTCAAAGCTTCAAAGGGAAAGTCCTGGAAGAATTGCTTCCTGATTTCATCCTCTGGGAATCTGAGCTCAGGAATCTTGAGCTTGGGCGTTCTCAGTGCGGCAGCCTTTCGAGCGAGATCCTTTCGATCGAGGATGTACGTCGTCTCTGGTGTTACTATGGCTCCGGTTCTCGTTACAGGTTCCCGGTCACTGGTTTGACGGGGTTGCGGGAACTTGGCGAGCTGCCTAGGAGGAGTGGTCAATGGTGGGTGCTCCAGGTAGGCTTGATACCATACCGGGGCGGGGAATGCCTCACCCTTCAGCAGTCGTGAGACCTGCTGAGGTACTTGAGCGGCCAGTCTTCGAGGCATGATCGAACGATGTGGCTGCTGAACAGTGCCAATGGACCAGTCTGCCAATTTATCTCTCTCACAGTGCTGTAGAGGCTGCAGCCAGTCGAAAAGGCAGACGGGGGCGTGTGATCCAAAGTGTAAATCTTTGAAAATGCATTCACACGAATACTGTGCTGCATGCACTTGAAATCGCATATCGCATAATACTCGAGTACTCAGCCGATGGCCCATCGTTCTGCCGCTTCTGTCACGTGACCGCATCTGGAACCAAGAAGTTGTCATTCAGCAGCATGAACCTATTCCATGCCAAAATATTATTTGGTTTGCAAACCAGGAGCGACACCTGCAACTAACGTTATTCACTATGCCCAAGTCTACGTCTGATATCAAGAAACATAAAAAGCCAAGGTCACATCCGCTTTTGGCAAAGCAAAAGCTTCAGAAAGCCAAAAAACCACAAGTGCAAGTGACCTATGAAGATGGTTCAACACCCGCTCAACGGATGGCTGCGAGCAACAAAAAGGATCTCAAGGGCAAGGCCAAAGCTACCGAACAAGTTGCAGATGAGATGAATGAAGAACAAGATAATATTTCCATCGGCAGTGACGCAGAAGATGAAGATATTAAGCCCATTATCAAGGAAGAGGACGGTGTTTTTCAGCAAGCTTATGAGCAATCAATCGCTGCATCTGGTCAGACCTCGGACACGTCTGGCCCTAGCTTCATCATCATCGCTGGATCATACGAAAAGAATCTTTATGGTATCGAAGGAACCTTTGTGACCAATATCGACAACGATAGCGAGGAGCCCGTGCTTCAATTAGCACCTAGCTTCATCTTCCCAGCCCATCTTTCGTGCATCAAGTCACTCTCAGTGTCTGAAGGTGCCAAATGGCTTGTAACAGGCAGTGACGACGAGTTCATCAAGGTCTGGGATTTGCGAAGACGGAAAGAAGTCGGATCTCTCAGTCAGCACGTGGGAACAATCACTTCACTTACGTTCCCTTCACCGTCCCATTTGTTGAGTACCTCGGAGGACTCCACCATTACTGTTTTCAGGACAAGAGACTGGGTACCCTTGCGAACGCTGAAGGGCCATTCTGGAAAGGTCAATTGCGTAGATGTCCATCCATCGGGCAAGGTTGCTCTCAGTGTTGGAAAAGACCAAACATTGAGGATGTGGGATCTTATGCGAGGTCGAGGTGCGAGTAGTCTGGGTCTTGGATTTGGTGAGTATTCCTGACCAATGGACAGTTGAGTAGAATGTGGTAATGATGACCATTATCTTGCTGCGCAGAGGCGGAACTCGTTCGGTTCTCAAGTTCTGGTAAAATCTTTGCAATTCTTGGGTACGAGGGAATCGACCTCTATACGATTGTGAGTTTATCTGGCCGCATAGAACATCCATGAATTGCTTATTCAAAGTCACCTCAATCGATTGTAGAACATGAAAAAGATTGCCCACCTCACTCATCCAAAGCGTAAACGACTACACGATATCCGGTTCGCCAGTGTCACAAACGCGAAAGAAACAACGAACCTATTATTGACCGGTACCGAAGACGGCAAAGTCCTCGCCTGGAAAATGGACGAAGCACTCGCTATCCAAATGGGTGCGTCTAGTGACGACACGTCAGACACTGAACTCGAGGATGCGGAAGTGTGTTCTCTCGTCGCCGTTTTCGGAGGTCATTCCAACCGGGTCAAGGCCGTCGATTTCCTTGTCACCAAGCGACCTGCCCCCTTCAACCCGCTCCCTATCATTGTCACGGTTTCTTCGGACGGAAAAATGAACGTATACAATGCCTTGTCAGCGATTGCCCCGCAGGGACTGGCCTCGACCACAACACCAGAGTCTGAAATCCAACCGATTGCGAGTTACAGCACTTCAGGTAGTCGACTTGTCTGCTGTCGAGTTGCCGAAGTCACCAAGCCCAAAACTCAAGTCAGTCGGTTACCACTGCCTGAGACCAAGGTTCGCGTAAAGGTTGAAGACGTGAAAAAGGAAGAGGCCGCAGAAGAGGATGACGATGAGGATTCAAGCGAGCATGGGGGCCTAGGAGAAGAGGAGGAAGAAGAAGAAGAGGAAGAGGAAGTTGAAGATGAAGTCGAGGAGGAGTGAAGAGAATCTTGCATGTATCCAGAGCCTGATCAAATTCACCCACACTTTGAATCCATGACTGCATTTCCAACTACCGCTTCGGTAAAAGTATTCTACACAATCATGATTTTTGCCGCTCTTTGTACAATGCTCCTGACTCGGATGCTCTTGAAACCCCGCTCATTTGATTTGAGCCGCTACCATATCCAAGATCTCTGCAGTAGACTTTCCAACGTTCTTCATATCTTTGGCTATTGATGGCCATACATCCCCGTGTTTTGGCTCTGCGGCGACACACTTGGCAATCACCTGCTCTTGTCGTTCCTGCCAGATAAGAATTGTTTGTACTGTTTAGTCACGTCGTTTTTGCTAAAACACAAACGCAGAGGTTTTGACTTACCTTTTCCCCATGTTGTCTTTCAAACTTGAGCCACCAGGCCCACATGTCACCGTTATCCTTGTCAGCACTCTCGGCTCTTCCAAACCACTGCCTCGCCTTTTCAATCTTTCGTTCCTGCCAAAACAGTCTCGCAATCGCACACTGAACGACTGGATGTTCGCTCGACTTTCGAATCGCATCGAGCGATTTGCCCTTTCGCCCTGATCCGGATTCCATCCAGATGGCCATATCCCACAAGATACCCGACGTTGGGCAGTCTTGTTGCGCTCGAGCGAGCATGGTCTTGGCTTGCGTGTTACCAGACCCACTCGCATTTGCGGCCCGTTCTTCGACCTTGATCGATTCCCGCCACAAGATGTCGTTTTTCGGGTTTTGCATTCGGGCCTTCTCCAACAATGCTCGTGATTTGATGATGATTCCAGCTTTTTCTTCTAATCGTGACGCCAAGATCCAGAGGGTGATAGATTTTGGGCATGCTTTGGTTCCTGCAGCATAGGCCTGGCGAGCGCCAGGGATATTATCCCGGTCTTCAAGAATTTGGCCTTTGATCATGTACAACTTGTCGAATTGTGGGAACTTTTTAATGGCTTCGTCAAGCGTCTCGAGTGCCTCGTCCAACTTTCCGAGATGTCTCAACAAATGCGCCGACTTCATCCAGATCTGGAAGCGGGACAAATGAATCGTTAGCACGCGACTGCAATCTCATCCGACTGACACCACAGGACTTACCCTATCTGTATCAGCTTCTTTTCTAGCTTTCTCCAAAACCTGCATAGCAGCCTCCATCTGACCAGTCTCGGCAGCCAACTTGGCAGCTGCGAGCCAGATCGATTCACTATCCGGATTCTGGTCAAATGCCCGTGTCAAGATGTCTCTCGCAGCAGCCACGTCCCCTGCGATCCATTGTTCCTTTGCCGCCATAAGCCACAATACTTCAGCTCGAGGGCAATATTCGACGGCCTTGGCGAGCAAATCTTGAAGCGCTTGAGGTGTTCCGTGTTGTTTCTCGAAATCCGCGGCGGCTCGCCAGACGGCTTTCTTGGTAGGGAAAACGGAAATAGTATGTGCGTACATTCCACGGGCACATTCAATGAAGCCTGACCTCGTAGCTGCTTCGGCATCGTCGAGCCATACAGCCTGCCTATCTTGCTCCTCGACATCGAGGTGAAGGGTGGCTTTGATAATGGCTTGTGCTGTCAACGGACTTCCTTCAGCCTCACACTTCTCGGCCTCCTTGATCCATTGCTCTCGAGACATGATAACATTGTGTTTGGTCAGACTCTTGACTGCCAGACCAATAAGCTTGTCGATCGTCTCCTTAGTACTGCCGTCCTGCTCTCGTAGCCTTCCACCAGCGATCCAAATTTCATGACTCGTGGGTATAGTCTTGTGGGCCTTGTTGAGCACTTTTTGAGCGTTCTCGGGTGTCTCGAGTCGGGCAAGCGTGAGCCAGAGTTCAACTGATTGGGGGATGACTTCAACAGCTCGGCCCAGCAGGATTCTAGCATCTTCAGGGTCATCTTCCAAATTGACGACTTGCTTCCAGAGCTTAACTGAATTGGGAATGTACTCAAGCGCCTTTCGAAGCACTCGCTTTTTCGCTTTAGGGTCTGTCTCAAGTTCAGACGCCTTGAGCCAGATTTTGACAGACGTGGGTATATGTTGTACAGCCTTGGCCAGCATGACTTTTGCATTCTCAGGCGTATTGAGTTCAGCTGCGTGGAACCAAACGTCTTCATTCTTGGGACACTCTTCGCAACCTCTTGCAATGATTTTACGGGCAGCCACCATCTTCTTGGCGTGGACTTCGAGCGAGGCGGCTGCAATCCAACCAGGGGCGTGTTTGGGGTTGTTCTTGATGACTGAATCGAGCAATTGTCTTGCCCGTTTGATGTCACCGATTTGAGCGTCACTTTGCATGACCTGGCTGTTGAGCGCAGTCATGTACCCGCGAGGGTCAATCGTGGAAGACAGCCCGCTCGATCCAGAGTCTTTGGAGGCTTGATCTAGTTGAAGCGAGAGTACTCGGTCTCGAGCTTGACCAATTCCGACAAGATCTGTTTCGGTTCCTCCGTTCAGTGCTGGGGTTTCGAAACCTTGCCCAGACATTTGACTTTCATCCAACTCGTTGACTGTTTGATTAGCTGCCGCAGCACCGGCCAAGATGGAGTCGGATACGGCATAAGACTTTTGGTTTCCGTTTTCCTGCATCCTGTGATTTGCTTTCCGTTTCCGTCTCGTCAGATCACCAACCTCTGGCAAGTTCTCCCATTCATTGTCTGTAACATCGCTGAGGCCTCTTTTCAGATCTGCAAACTTGGCGTCCAATTTTTGAGTCGTTGCCCTCTCTCTTGCCAACTCTTCGGCCTCCATTGCCTCCCGCCGTGCTTTTCGCCTTCCCTCCATTCTCGCATCCACAGAGTCCCAAATCGAGTCAGCCTCTGCATCGTCTGCTTCATAGACAGTTCCTGCAAAGAGGTTACTTTCATCGTCAGGATCCCCAAATTTTTCCTCTTCATCATCCTCGCCTCGTTTTGCCTTGGCCTCTGCGACTGTTTCTGCACTCGGCCCTTCCCTTGCCGGACCGATGTCTGACCGAGTGGTGAATCCAGATGCACCTCGACCCAGACCAGCTACGTAGCTGGCCGGAGCGGCCATGTGCAAGAAGGCATACTTGTCCTTGTTTTGATTGAGACCTGCCCGAAGAGACATTTTGACACTTTGATGAGCCCGCACGAGTCGCTGCTACTCTTGATTGTACTACCAAATTGATGTGAATAGTGTCTGGTCCCTTGTTGACTTTCTTGTGGATGAGGCAAGTCCATGAGCTAGTGATTAGTCAGCATCGCTTCTTACAGATCGCCTTACTCTAGGCGACCTGTCTTTAGCCACCTTCCAGATGTCTCGCTTGCACCGAGTACAGGCTATTGATAGCATATTACAGTACAGTTCAAGGTAAAAGATACCATCCAACACATCAAAGCTCTGTCAAGGCATCCATGCACAACACACGTTGTCTCTATGCCGAGTCGTCGCCTACGCAGGACTCGTTCCTCGGCTTTTCGTGCAAATGCAGGTCAGTCGCCAGCGCCAAATAAGATAGCAACTACAGCAGCATCAACAACTCAGACGGGTACGACAAGACCGATCAAAAAGCTCAAGTTGGATAGGTCACGCTCTGCTTCTCGGCTTGTGGTCCAACTTGACGATTCGGATCACGATAGAAGCAGTCAGGATGGAGACGATGATGATCGATTGACAACAACGACCGAAGATGACGAGGGCAACCAAGAGAATAGAGATCCTACGACCTACAATTATCTGACTACGCCCCAACGACCAAGATTGAGAGCAAGATTGGGCAAATCCAACCTCCGGACGAAGAGACTGGCAAACAATCAGACACTTGCAACGAATGAAGGAAGAGGTCGAACAGGTGCAACAACTTCGAAATCTGGCTTTCATGAGGTTAAAAAGATTGGCAGGACCGCTCGCGGTCGCATGAGTCAAACACCGCAGGACAACACGCCCAAAGGGCGCTCAGTTATCAATAATGCCCACGGCCACCGCAGCAGTTTAAAAAAGAGAAAGAGAGATGGCAATAACCGTCAACTTGTTCCGGGCAACATTGGTCGCGCGAATGACTTTAGCAGCGAGGAATTTACCGACGAGGTCGACAGTGACGATGACGATGGCGAAGACAACAGCAGCCGTATGGATGTCTCTGTTGCGTCGTCGACAGTCAAGCCATCGGAGGAGAATGTAGATGGTGATGACGATGGTGACTCGGATGAACCAGAGTTTATTGGTGAAGGTGAGAGCTAGCATTGGCTTGTTTACTTTGTGTCAGATGCCAATCTTTGACTTGATTGCCCCTGTCTGTAGATGATCACTACAGACTTCGAGAGGCCCCGGTCTACGTGCTTCATCGTCTCAAAAAGGCAGAACTCGAGCGATTGTGGTCTGTAGCTGGTCTTTGGCCGGAAAGGGATGATGAAGACGAAGAATCTGTTAGAGACAGCGTCCGCGACAGCCAGGGCAACCACTCCAGTGCAGACGGAGAAGATTTTACGAAAGATGAGCTGATTGAGGGGATCATCCAATCCAGACCTCCCTCATCAAGTACTTCCCGGGCATCATTCGAATCAACATCAAGCCAAGCCGCCTCATATACGGGTGGACATCGCAGGATTGCCAGACTCCCTACGCATCACCGCTCTTCGTCCTCACTGACAGTCCAATCCCAGTGTGACCAACAAGCTTCGTCAACAAAGACGAATGTCGGAAGATCCAAGCAGCACGATGAATATTTTCCCCATTCACCTTTTCTCCGAAGGCGTCGGACCGGATCTTTGGGATCATCGGGAGTATCTTCGACAGCCGATGCTGATCGAGCCGGCTTGCAGGATATGTCAACACCTCGACCACCTCGGAAAGGAGGAGAGAGGAAAAGAAGGAATAATTATGCCGTCGCAGATAAATCGACCGAGCAAAGGTTGAGCACAATCGTCGGCCGTCGACGGCGCTCTTCTGCGACAGACAAGAAGCAGGATGTATCTGCTTTATGGCCAATGACGAGGCTGCGAAGATCCAGTGCATCGTCCAATTCCTCCTGGCAGACGAACGAATCCCACGTTGGGGTCACTGAGGAGGACGAGGAAAACTATGCGGCTGGCGATGATACCGATTCTCGCTCCAGGTCATTTCACGTCCGTCAACGAGGGAAGCATACAGTTTCAGAAGAAGCGAGACGAAGAAGAGGAAGCAAAACCAATCGCGGAAACATGTCTTACGAGAATGAGGATGGTGATATCACCATTACAAGTATAAAGCCTACCACTCAACCCAATGGAGCCGCGCGTCCTCTACCGCCACGTAAAGCAGCACGCAAGGCCAAAAGAGCAATGCACAATCAACTTGACACTTCTGACGACGATGATGACGACCTCGTGATTCAAGATGAGGCTATGAGTGATGCTGATGGAACGGACGAAGAGATGCTGATTGTCACATCAGACAAGATTGGCCGACGAGGGAGTGAGGAACCGCCAAGAGTAGCCAATGGCAAGCCTCCCGCTCGAGGAAAATCATCGACAGCACAGAGCCACACATCTTCTGCCTTGTTGAACGCTCGAAGAGGACAACGCAAGACATCCATGTCTCTACGGAACCGTGCGCCTTCGACGTCCTCCCTCGAAGGCGAAGACATGACTTCCAGTGCGTCTGAAACCACGTCGGTCAGTCCAGATGATTCCGAAGATGAGGACTATGAGGATCCTGGCAGTATGGCATCAACACGTGAACGCAAGGTCGATGGGCCGCAACAGAAAGGAGACCAGCGATCTCGGGGGAGACGCAAGAGCAGTGTTTACAATCTCCGTGGTAATGACTCGAGCGGGTTTGATTTGGACACGAGGTTGGAAGGAATTGACCTTACAGATGACGATGACCGGGCACCTTCACGAAATGCATCGCGGGCCGAGAAGGCGGACGAGTCGGCAGTGCAAGAAGACGTCGAGATGGATGACCGGTCGGACATTGCAAACGAAGAAGAAGGCAACGAAGTCGGACAATGCAGGGATGACACATCAGACGAGTTCCTTGCCAACGCCACGCTGGCCACACTCCGCAAGCTAAAGAAAGCCGTCTTGATCCAAATGTGTGATGCACGAGAATTGGATAATGAGGGCACCAAGGAACAGCTTTCACAGTGGTTGATTGAATGGCGGAACTCGAAGTCTGAGTCACCTGCGTCAACGGCATCGACGGCGAAACCCTCTTCAAAGACAACCGCTGCCGAAACAAGAAAGAAAATATCGGTGCCCAAATTGCTTCAAGATCATCAACGAGTCGCAGACCCTCATACCCCTCCCCATTCTCAAGGAGATACCAAGGATGACGTCGAGGCGGACGGTGGTCTTGATTTGGAGGAGCTTGGTCTCGTGGACAAGGAGATTCCTGTAGAGCAGATACAAAAAGGCGACAAAATTGGTAGTGGAGGGTTCAAAGAGTGAGTGGTATCCAGCTCATAATCTTTTCAAATGAGAGTACTCACTCTGTCCCTTGCCACAGCGTCTTCATCGGCAAATTGAGAGGACGCGTCAAGGTCGCAGTCTGTGAATTCAGGGATGAGCTTAGTGAAAGTACGTCAAACTTGAAATCGACCTGTAAGGCGCATGCATGGTCGCGTGTCTAAATTTGCTTTCCAACTTTTGCTCTGGTAGTGGACATTCGGGAACTCAAATTATTGGCCGAGTTCAAACACCCCAACATTGTCCGTTTGGTGAGTCGCTCTGATCTTGCGACTAGTATTTGCACAGCGCCGTTGAGCATGTCGCGCCATAATCTCTATCAGCTCGGTATTGCTATCCCGGACCCTTCCTTGAAGATTCCATGCATGGTCGTCACCGAACTGTGTGAAAAGGGAGACTTGTTTGATTATATCGTGAGTCTAAAGTCGTTTGAACCATCAAGACGAGCCTTGACACGATTGCCTATCTTCAAATCTCCTCTCTTATTCAGAGAAATGCACCCATACCGACAGTAAACAAGGTGGTGAGTCTAAAGACGACACCCTGCCATGCCAAGACAAGTGCCTGTGCCAACAATGATGTTTCTACTATAGCTTAAAATGATGCTCGATATCGCTCAAGGTCTCATGTATCTACACGATCGACAACCTCGAGTCATTCACCGCGACGTGAGTAGCATCTCTCCTATTTTCCTTGCCCGGCTTTCCGCTCATTGATTTCCACCTTGACATCAACGACGACAGTGCAAATCGTCCAACATCCTCATTACCTCCCGTGGGGTTTGCAAAGTCGGCGATTTCGGCCTCGCCCGTGTCAAGAATACGACCCGGAGCGTGGTTCGCTCACTCGTCGGGACAGTCAATTGGCAGGCTCCCGAGTTGTGGAGCCCCAAACCGAGGTATGATTACAAGGTCGATGTGTTTAGTTGTGCCATGGTATTTTGGGAGATGATGGCCGGGTGGACGAGCGAAAAGGTGGGTGCGAGTCCCTCTACGACGGGAAGCTTGTTGACTCATCATTTGTTGTTGGGACTATTCAGAAGGAATACCCTTGGGAAGGTCAAAACGAACACTGGATATACCTCAACGTCGGTCAAAATAAAGTCAGGTAAAACATTGGCCGTTCATCAGAGCTTTCAACAATGGTGGTGCTGAGCCAAGTTGCCCTTTCTCCCTAAACCTACAGACCTGAAACGAAACCATTAATTGAGCATTGGGGCGCGGACCTCGTGCATTTGATGGAACGCATGTGGCACCCTGACCCAGCGGAACGGCCCATGATGAGTGATGTCGTTGATGACCTGGGAGCCATAATGGACTCGCTGAAAAAGGCACGATAAAATACCCCCAGCAACTTGACAATCTGATTCTTACTGACCCAAAAAAAAGCCTTCGGAAATCTGCATGGTCAAAGTCCCAATAACCACTTGTAACCCTCTCACTACACTGTATCACTAGCGAAAAATCATCAAGTGACAAAACTGTACTCAGCGATTCAGCTTCGCGTGCGCATCCACCCCCTCGACGGTCGGCGTTCGAATCCATATCAAAACGCCAAACTTGTGGGCTTGGACAAGCGGATCACGCGAGAATAGTTTGTGTTACCGGCCAAGCACCGCCTGGTGATGCAGGCTCGGTCGAGGAAGAGCTGCAGCCAGGACGTGAGCCGTCTGCCACTGCACTGAGGGAGCTCTGGTTCAAGTGGTCGAGGCGTGGGAGTCGATTTCCATCAAGGAAAATCAACAGGGCCATCCTCCATGGCTGAGCGAGTGAAGGCCGCGATAGCGAGCCAGGGCGGCTTTATCAGGCATTGACTTTATTGACTTGTACTGCATTTCAGTAAAGACTACATCCCGACATGCCATCGCTCATCAGTAATTATGAGTCGATGGACATGGCCGTCAGTCTGATTGCGGTAGGGAGACGACGGATGCACGCGCGAAGCTGAATCGCTACGTACGCTCTTTTTGTCACTACGGGCAGCCGTTGATCCATCGCAATGCAAAGTTACTGGTCAAGCCGAACAGGTGGAAGCAGGTTCTTCCTCAAGGGAATCGATGATATGACATGGAGGATGCAACGAGATTCAATCGTTTATACAATAGCTTCCAACTCAACAGCATATTCCAACGCCGTCCTGATCGTTCTCTCCTTATTGATTGGTTCATCTGCCCCAGCCGCTGCTGCCGATGATGATGAAACATCTCCATCGACAAAACCGGAAGCCGGGTTCGCCAATGTTCGTGCGAGACCAAAGACTCGCGTCGTAGGTGAAAACGACCAGCCTCGCTGTGGTGGAGAGATAGCAACAGCTGGTCAAATCTACTGAGAGCGTCAATGGAATGCTAGTCGACTCACGGTTTCGCCAAACTTGACAGTTTCTGACTCGTCCTTGAAGAATAGTAACCTGGTCGCATCAGCGAGTGGTAACGTCGTGTACGCCTTTTCGTGACACGATGCAATCTCGTTTCTACAAAAAATAGATCATGAGTCGACCGAGTCGTAAGACCCTCATCATTTTCAACTCACCGAATCGTCCCCACGAGCCCCTCGAGCAACACACTGTATTCTTCCCGTGGTACACGCTCCCTTGCTCTCCACACCTTGGTATAGGAGCCCTCCATCAACCAACGTTCACTTGATATCAAACGAATCAGCTGAAAGCAGAAACCACATGACACTGAGCAGACTCACAGATCAATGGGCCATCGAACATAATCGTCATTCATGGTCTGTTCATCGAGCTGTTCCAGAACGGTATGAAAGTCTGCGATTCGGGAAGAAGCAAGGAGTGAGAGAAGAGAAAGTCCAAGAAGCGGTGCTCGGTTGATCGAGGTAGGCAGTCGGTCCCTGTTGCACGAATGGAGGAATCGATGAGTACGAGTTGGCAAGTGGACAATCAAGAGAGAACTTGCTTGAGATCACGGTAATATCCATTCAGCAAGGCATGGTACCTCTCGAAAGCAGGTACATCTCGGACTTTGAGCGAATAGAAAGCTGCCGTCTCGAGGATGGATCCTGCGTATGTGAAGATGATGAATCACTGTTAGCTCCTGGACAATCAATCCAAGTGACAAACTGATGACCGTACGAGCTGTGACCAGGTCTTGTTCGTCCTCGTCCCCACGAGGGTTCAACAGTCCAGCTTTTGCAAGAGAGACCTGATTCCAATATCATGGACCTTTCGTCAGCTCTGTTGTGGTGCCAACGGTTCGTCTGCGATCTTATTCTCCCTCTCCTCACCTTGAGTGGTCCCAAAGCCTTGGCGGCCGCATCCGTCTGACCTGATTCGTAAGCCTGGACAAATTGCTGAGCAGAGGTGGAGAGCTGTGAGTCTGGCATGGTTGCAGTGTCCTGATTCTAGTCAATGCCACTATTGCACCTTTGATACTACACTCTAGAACGTCTATATGTCTAGAGATTAGACGCTGGCGTAATCAAACCCTGTCCGCGCGAAATCTCACCCCTGAGGCTACAGGAGCAATAAGTCTCTTAATCTTCGGCCGTGTTGGATTCTGAAAGATGTTCCTTAGTGTTTACAGTCGTTTCTTGTTCGTCCATTAATTGGTCATAAGTCTTGCTTGTTATAAGAATTCATTAGCATGATAAGTTGTGTGCCGGGCATGGTATGTCATGCGCAAGTCGAGGCCGTTTCCCTGCTCCCAGGTTGAGTGAAACGAAAGAGCCGGCGTCGGTTTCGACGGTCGGCGACACCAAGGGAAACGGTCCAGATGAGGAGAGCGAAACCGTCACGAGTCTCACACCCCGGGTGCCCACCTCACGCGCTTCCTGTCGCTGCCAGTCCTAACCCCCTTCCGCTGAGACTCTTCGTACAGTCCGGTACCAATTGCTGCAGAGGTGGCCAAGGGGTGATCTATGTATCTTCTGTATGACTCCCCATTCGATGACCAGCGTCCCAACCGTTGTATATCAGAATGTGCCAACCCCTGTTCGCTAGCCCAGGTGGCGGCCCCCCGTCGAAATGAGTGACCGGTGTACCCCGCAGCCGTTATCCCAATATTCTCCAACACCCTCCGAAGTTCAGATGTGACTGTCGTCCTGCCGAAGCCATTGCCCCATGAAAAAAGCGGATCCGTCGGTAGCCCTGGTACCTTCTCAAAGTACAATTTTAACGCTCGCCTAGCACAGCTGTACGGCGTACCCTTCGGTATGGGTACCACGGTCGACTCCCGATATACGTCGGTCTTCGAGGCTTTGATGGTAAACGTTGGCGGATCGGTGTCCAAAGATATATCACGCCGTTGGGGGTGGAACAGAGGGTCGAAGCCATCGTAAGTGATCTCGCCCAACCTCAGGAAGCACGCGAACATCAGCGTGAATGCCGCCATAAAGGTGGCTTCCCTATCGGTAATCCTGCCTCGAAGGTAGTGCTTCACCATGCTTTCCAGTATTGGAAGTGTGACCGGTAATGCGCGCTTCGCGGCCTTGCTCCCGTAAAACCTTTGTATTCCCCGTACCAAGCGGTCCACCGTCAGATCACTGAAGTCTTCCACAGACAGCCCCAGGTCAATATGGTGAGACCTCAGAGCCGCGATGTATCTCCTCAAGGTCTTGCTTTCCACCGATCCCGCATACTCGGCAATCCACGCCATCAGAGCGCCCCTTGACACCGGAAATATCGGCTGAATTCCACGACCCCTGGCAAATTGCTCGAACGATCTCACCGCCGGTCGATAGGAAGCCCTGGTCCTGTGCGACAACCCGTGCCACAAGAAAAAGGCCGACTTCGTATCTCCGCCAACCAGTGCGTACCAATCTCCTGGTGGAGCAGGTCTCTCGCCGCCACCCCGTCCTAGCAGTCCGCAAACCTCAGAAATTCGTCCCCCGCACGATCCCATTGGCCATCCACCAGGTCGATCCCATCGTCATCCGAGCCAAGGGCCAATAGAGATTGAACCGTCCCGCATTCCACATCGTCCAAGTATTCAGGAGCCGTCGCGATCGTTGCATCCAGAAAAGAAACACGAGATAATCTGTCAGCTTTCTCGTTACTCGCACTCGGCAGCCATTCGACCACAAGGTCACAGTCTAAGGCAGCAAGTAACGTGTAGATTCGACGGATCAAGGCCTGGGAGTTGGGAGACCGACAGCTGCCCGATCGGAGACTTGCCGCCAACGCCTGATTGTCAATATGGCACCTGATCGACCTCGCTTCCAGGTGTGGACGGCCCCACTGCACGATGGCATGTAGAACCGCGTACGTCTCCTTGAACATGATGTCCTTCGTGGCGTGTCGAGCCGGTGTCCGCAGAGAGAAGACTGCGATGGGCTGGTCCGTCGCCCCCAACACGCCCCCAATACCCAGGTCACCAGAGGCATCGGTCCACAATTGAACTGTCTCCCGTTGAGCTAACAGACGCTTCCCCGGCCATACCTCCAGGGTTGTCGACCACCACCTCAACTCAGCCAGGCAAGGTCCACCAATACGCTGTTTGTGAAGGCCCTGTCTCTTCCTGTGGTTCGCTATCTGGGCAAAGACCCGCCTGGTAAATGCCCGGCCCAACGGGCAGACCCTGCCGAAAAAACCCAAGGTTCCAGCTAACGATTCCAGGTCCTTCAGAGTTGCCGTTTTCTTCCTCAGAAGTCGGTCCAGATCGTCCTTCAGGCTCTTCTTCCGCTCGTCGGTGACCCATGCCATGGCTCTCGGCGCGTCCACCATGATCCCTAGGATCTCAATCGTCGGACCCTGTACGACTTTAGTAGGTGATACCGAGAAGCCCAGTTCCGAGAGAATCCTCGTGACGAACTCCACCACCGCATTGACCACTTTGGCTGCATTGTTGGCCTCCCCAGTTCCTGATCCTGAAACAAGGCCGAAGAAATCGTCCAGATAGCGGAATGTGCTGACCCCCAGACTCTGCAGAATCCATTGAGCGCCCTCCCCGAACAGGTTAAAGATGAAAGGAGCCGATCTGCCACCAAAACTCAGCACCGTGTCGTGGTAGTACTGTCCCTCCCAATAAAAACCCAGCATCGGCGCCACTGATTGTGCCAATACCACATGCCGGTAAGCGTCCTTCAGATCGACCTTCCATAACGACAAGTCAAGTTTCCTCTTTTCATGAGCCTCCCGAACCTGATCAAAGATGCCCTCGACTGACTCGTATACCAAGGTGACGTCGTTGATATCGATCCCTGCGTTCACGGAAGCCTGATCCGAAGCCTTGCAGCGCCGAGGGTAAGACAAGTGATGAATAGTGCGAAACTTCCGTACGCCGTTGACGCTGGGTTTCTTGACCGCTCCCAGTGGCGACGCTATGAAGTTCTCCGGTGCATTCGAGGGGTCGACTCGGACCAGTCCCCCTTCTCTACTCCTGCGCTGTACCTCCTCTCCAACTGCCGTGTGTTCTTCAGCTGTCATTTTCAGGTTGCGTTCGCTGAACCGCGGTGTGCGAGCCGTGCCCTCGTATGCTAGCCGGACCCCGTGTTCTATCGCACCCACTAACGTCGCAGACAAAGATCCCTCATCTGGATACTCCTCAAGAAAGGCCCTCCATACAGCTGGCTTCAAAGGACTCCTCACGGCCGGATGATCGTTAGGGTCAAATAGGGGTAAGCGAAGTCTCGTGTTAGGTCTGGGTGGCGCTGCCGACCACCTCAGCCCCAGCCTCAAGGCCCTCAAGCGTGCAATCAGGACTGGATTCGGGCGTCCGCTATCGCTTCCCGATGGTTTCTCCTTATCCTTTACCACGACCGCCACCGAAGTAGACCTCTCATCAGATCGAATTTGAGGCCTCGTAAGTACATCTTTAGCTTGCAACTTCTCCCCTTGGGTGGCTGATCTACATCCCGCAATAATGTGTTCCGACGACCCGCAACGAACGCAAACGTGTCGGTAAATGCACTGCTTTTCCAGTCGCGGACATCCCAAATCGCTATTGTGCTTCCTGCAGACGTCGGTCTGCTTAGAGCCGCTTTGTCTCCAGGAGTTGCCGGAAGCTGGAGCTGGAGCCACCCAACCCTGATGCTGGTGGTGCTGTTGCGGGGCAGGAGGGATTGCCACCGGGAACGAATGCGTGGCCGTATAAGGTTGTGCTGACGAGGATGGAGTGAAATACCCCGGAGCCGTGATTGGGCCGGAGGGACCTGCTGGACCGTAAGAAGGTTTTTGTACCAAGTGATGCATTAAACGCCCATGATCCTTAGGCTCCGTCCACCTCTCCAAGATAAGCCTCCCATCGAACACGCCCTCGTGATATTCCACGTAATGACGGAGCACCGTTTCCCAGGTGAAAACTCTTGCTCTCTCTACCAAATCGTGACCATAACTCCACAGCGCTCGTTGGACATCCTTTCCGGGATGGTAGTAGGAGATTATAATAGTGAGATGAGACCAGGCAATGAGAAAAACACCTTCATTAGAGATAATCGAGAGTAGCCTCTTGAAAGCGGCATCCAGGCGTAATTTAGGGTTGGTAGAAGAGGTATGAAGGACTGCCCTCCCATCCCGAAGCCCGACCGAGATTGGGTGTTCCACCGCTTCCGTATCCGTGTACCACCGGGAGCGCGTTGGTACCAGGTCCGCCAACGATTCGGGAGCCATCCTCAAAGAGACTACCTTCTCCCAGACCTTGTCGCTGATCCATTTGTACTGCTGCCTCAGATCCACGGGGAAGGACTCACCGAAGATGTTGGGTGCTGACGCGATCCGGCTCCCGCCCCTTGTTTCCCTGGTACCGTCCGCCGCACTTCCAAGTCGGTCTTGTGGTAGTTCAGTGACGATAATGCTGGGGTTCTCCGACAAGTGAGGGCTGGGAATGCCCGATAAGATATCAGTGGCCTCCACTGTCTGGGCGCGGCCCTCCTCGCGTTCGGTGTCCGATGAGGCGTCTGATAACGGCGGCGGCCGTCGAGCTCGAGTTCGCCTCCCCGAGGGTCGGTCTTCGTCGTGTCTCCTCATCTCGAGGATTAGGAGTTGCAGTTGTCCAAATTTCTCGTCCATCTTCTCGTCCAAACGCTTTTCCACGGCTCTCAACTCGCTCTCCCGGGTCGCAGCATCGCTGCTCTTCCTCTTCCTACCCCTCTTGTTGGGGGTGGCGGATTCCTCAGCCCCGGTCGTCTGGTGGTAGCGCAGATCACCCAATCGCACAACACGAAGTCAATTCAAATAGGGGCAGAAAATTGTGGAGTTGGCATGACGGCAAAATTGTAGACGCAGGCACATTGTAGAATAGCTCACATTGCTCCCAGTGGGAATTGCCTCGACATTCGCATTGGCAACAGGCGCATCATTGTAGAAATCAATTGTAGAATGACGGGCAGAAGTTTCGGACTGTCGCAATCACAGGCACACAGAAGAATTTTTGGTTGGTACCAATCATTTCAGTGTCCTTCGGAAAATGTCTCACGTCAACGGTTGATCTCAGATCATCAATGTCCTCCATTGTCGCCTGAGCAACGTCGTCCCTCCCGTGCATGGGAGTCGCAGTGCGACTTGACAAGTCGCTAGACGCTTCCGATAAGGGCCTAGCTTGAGACCCAGCCTGGTTTGGCCCAGGCGTGGCCGCGTCCCTCTGCGGCGGTTGTCGAGCCCTAGTAGAGCGGGCTCGGGTGGTGTTGCTGGCGTTGGGCCTCTTCTTGGGAGGCATCAGAAAACTTGTGAACTTGAAGAAAAGCTTGTGAGTGTCCTGTTTTCGGCGAGTGCTGTACGCTTGAGGATCCTATTCCCAACGAGTGTCGGGATGTTGGTTTCTCGAATAGCAGGAGGTGAGGTTAGTTCATAAGATGGTATCTGAGATCTGTGATGGGGCGTCACTGGATTGATGTGAAAGGATGATTGTCGGCCTCCGATCTGTACTTCTCTCACGCGTTACTTCGTACGCATACCATGTCTGTACGGTATAGCCGTACAGTACTCCATACTCCACAGCAAGCAACATATAGCATACAGTAGTAGTAGGACATGTGGGAGAGCAGATGCATGGTATCGTCTAGATGGGAGATCGCTAGCGTACAAACACGCTCTCTACTCATCAATTTTGGCCCTCTGTATACTTGATTGGATCAGCTTGGCATGGCACCGAGTAACAAGGACGGAGAACGCACCTTGACAGCTCGAGTTTCCTCTGATTCATCCGCCTGTCCGTGCTCCCTCCTCCCCGCTGATCTCGCACTGGCCGCCTGCTTGGTCTCACCCAGCACTTGATCAGCATCACCATAGTCCAACGCGTCATCTTCCTTTTTGCTCGAACTCGTGTGGGCATGTGAATGCCCCGGACTCCGTTCTCTTCTCTTTTTCCGCTTGTGGTCGGATTCCTCTCGCTCTCGTTCTCGCTCTCGTTCTCGCTCTCGTTCTCGCTCGCGATCACGTTCACGATCTCTCTGCTTTTCTTGCTGTCGCTTGCAAAACTTGTCCCATACCTCCTCGCGAGCCTGCTCATCCAACTCTGTATATTCTTCAAATGGTTTCATGAATTCAATGGCTTCGGGACCAAAGGGTGCCTCGATATTAACGACACTAGGTTCGTACGCCCGTTTCATGGCATAGCGTAAATCGTCCATCAAGTGTCGTCGACGTCGTTCGGCGCGTTTTCGTTGGTCTCTAACTGCACGATCAGCTTGAGATCGGACCAGGTCGTATGTCGGGTCGAGATACTTTTCGTCTACCAAGTGTCGGAGTTTGAGGTCGTCGAGCATTTGCATGAATTGCTCTCGAGTGCTCTCGGGATCGATCAACGGGGGTTGGCGGCCAGCTTTTTCAAGCGCTGTCTTGATCTTTTCTGCACTCGTCGCAATGGCTTCGCCAATATCGTCGACGACGTCTTGGAACAATTCAAGAGGGGTGGATCCGGGCATACCAAGAATAGCGTCGTACTCGGGTGCCTCTCGGATCAGAGGTAAGAATTCTTTCCACTTGGTGGTAGCCTTGATCTGGCCATCCTGTTCCTTTTGGTGCAGAAGCGCACGGAAAGCATCCCTGGCTTTACGCGCTCGTCGTGACTGATCCAAACGAGATTTTCGAACGGCTTGTTCATGAGTCTTGAGAAGATGTTGAGCATGCTTGTCAAACACTTGCAACATGTCGAGCCGCGAAATCTTTTGCAATTGACGATCCGACTTGTAAAGCTCGGAATCTTCCATCATGTCCCTTGCTGTTTTCCACCGGGTAACGACGGTGATGGGAAGAGTTCTTTGAACCAGATCTTCGCACTTGGTGATGTTACGATCCCGGAGCTCTCTCTCTGCGGCTTGTTGCTTCTTGATCAAGTCGCCGACATATTCTTGAAATAGTGCTCTTCGTTCATCTTGATGCTCGAGATCACGCCAATATTTTTCGTTTTGGAACACAGCATCCGCCGTGGAGAAACTGGTAAATGGTTTCACCACCTTGGGAGTATTTCGCGTCAACAAACGGTGAATGTACGGTCGGAATCTGTCCATTCGTTCCCGTCTGATCTGCTCTCGGTTCGCAATCAAGTCGGACGTGTACTTTTGCCATGCTGTCTTTTTCTCGGCAAGCGTATTGAGGGACTTGTAGAGGGGTTCCATGACCAGTGTTCGCATGACCTTGTCCCAACTCCACGTCTCGTCCACTTTGCATTTTTTCAGCAGCCAAATAAAGGCATCTTCCGCGGCGGCTAGGTTGGGGAACCCGCCAGGTGGTATAACAGGGGCAGGTCCGATGGCCAAGTCATCTTTTTCCTCGAGATCAAAGCCACCTTGGCTGTCCTTTTCGTCGTCATCGGCGTCATTGTTTGCCTTGACGGGGGACCGTGAGCCCGTACGAAGCGCGACGGCCTGATCTTGACCCTTTGATTCGGGCCCACCCATGATCAATCTCGTTTGTCCATCTTCACCTGGTGCTTGATCATCGACTTCGCCCCGTGCTTTTGCCTCCTCGACTTCGACCTGACGCTTCAACCGGACAATTTCCTCTGGCATATCCCATTGCGTCTCTTTAGACACGGCGTTCACAAAATACGTCTTGCCGTTGGCAGTATACTGCTTCCACTTGGTCTTTGCAATCGCTCGTTCGAACGATGATTTCAAAGCCTCTGGTTTTTCCCATGAAGATTCTTTGGTGATCGTGTTGGCCCAGTAGATTCGACCGTCTTGAGTGTACTCTTTCTGTAGGGTTTGCAAGCATGTCAGTAATTGTTTGAGACTCTGCGCGATCATGACTAACCCATTCTCCCTGCTGACTGGAAGGAGACGCCATGATGATGTTGCCACTGTGTCCCACCTTGCCTTTGGAAAGTTGTGATGTGAGTTACCACAAGATACCTGCTAATCTGCTATCCCTGTGTGTACTGTAGTTTATGCTTCCCGACCAGTTATCTTTGAGAAGATCGCCTTGTCCATTACTCATCGCACTGCTATCACACTCTATTGAAACATTGTAATCCATTTTGACTTTGACTTTCAAGATACTATCGAAACCAGATAGAGACTGATAATGGACCAGGCAAGTACACTCCACTAGAGCGAACCAAGTACAATCACCTGATATGTTGGTTTTTCTCCCACAGGACGCTTTTCGAAATCTTCTTGCGTCGGCGCCAGCTCCGGCCCAGAGCAGTCGAGTGCTAGGAGCCCATGGCACCCTGAAACGAGGTTCGTTCAAGCAGCCACACACCAAAGCAGCAACTGTGTCAGGTCCATCGAGTCATGCCTCGCTGGTCCCACGGCCACGGTCGACGAAACCCAAGCAGAGTGGTAACAGCAGCAAGTATCTTGACCGGGCACAGATCCGAAGAGAAGGCGGTGACGATGAATTTAAACCGGTCGAAAGATTGGTCGAGTCGTTTGAGCAACGTGCTCGAGAACAAGGTGATGATGATGAGACGGTGGGTCGGTTCATGAGAGTGTGAGTAGGGACATTGATAATCTGAACCGACTTTTGCCTACAGATCGCCGCTCAACGAGCGTATCTAGGGGGCGACGCTACTCATGCAGCCTTGTTCAAAGGTCTCGACTATTCCCTCTTGGCAGCACGTAAAGCCGAACTCGCAAAGGAAGATGCGGAAAAGTACAATGAGGAGTTGGACAAGGTGCTGAATGCGCCGGTGGTGGGCGAGTCGACGGAAGATGTTGTTCCCTCAGAATCAAGCGGACGGAGTCGAGAAGATATCATGAATGCGCTCAAGGCCAGTCGGAAACGATTACATATCGACAACGACGACGTTTCCAAGGTTGATGGTGTGAAAAAGTTGAAAAAGGTCACACCGTCGGACATTCATGCAGGAGGTCTAGGAAGCAAGTTTAAATCAATTGCGAAACCGGTCCCGGCTTCATCACACGACGCTCAAGGACAGCCAAAGAAACTCCGACGGAAAAAGATCAAAAAGTCTCGACCAGAGGCAGCGACAGAGGATCCAACTACAACAGAAGCCAGCGTGATAGTGACGGATTCAATGCCTGTCGAAACCACACAGGCACCTCCACCAGTATCAAGTGCAATTTCAGTTGATGCCCAACCATTGAAGCCAGTCGATCGATCTCCACCACGACCGGCTTCGCCTCTATTGAAACCTACAGCTCCTGCTCATCCGGACCCAGCCGAATCGGAAGACGAAGACATTTTCGCAGGGGTTGGCGATTACGACGTCGGACTGGGTAGTGATTCCGAGGACGGCCAAGAAGACGACGTCGATGACTCCTCAAAGCCACCCAGACCGACGGTCCCTTCATCATCCACTGACGTCAATCCGGACCGCCCATCCTCGGTCTCAGTCGTAAAGAAACGTTCAGGGTGGTTTGACGACGATGACGAGAACAATGGCGCACCGACTGCACCACAACACATCTTGCCACCTGATGAGAATCTCGCCGAAAATCACATAAATGACAGTGAATACGATTCCGATGACAACGACAATGGTGAAACCGGCCCCGTCACCCGGCTGCAACCTCTCTCATCTTCCCACCTCCCCTCAGCCCGATCCCTCCTCGAAGCCGATGCAACCGCTTCTGCGCTGGCCGCCAAACGCGCCCGGAAAGCTAAATGGCGAGCCAAGCAGGGTCTCCCTACTCAAGAGGGTGCAGAAGAGGATGACGACGAGGATGGTTCTCGAAATGCTGGTAAAAGTGAAATGGATGCTGCGGCGAGGGACAAGGCGGATAAAAAGCGGTTGAATAGGGAGCGACAGCAATTGGAAGCGTACATGGCGAAAAAGGGGCGTTAGCTGCGACTAGGCAGATTATGCAATGTTGATTGGTTACATACAGCAAATACAGGATTTGTACATATATGATACAAGTGAGATTATATTCGAGGCATGACGCTGAATGATACAGTCAGTGAGCAAACGAGTCGAATCGGAGGGGCATCACCTGTACACCCGGCCAACCCCCCGACAAGCTGAACAGGCACTCGTATCGAGACCGAAAAACATCTCGACTTGGCCTCGTCCTTTACACGCAAGGCAAATGCTGATGGGACCGCCCCACCAAAAAAAAAGGATTCAGGAGTTAGCATCTGTGGGGTCAACCGGGTATACGACAGCCGTCACTACTCACTTGCCACCCAATTTGGGATCCCCCGGTCGGACGATGATCGCATTCTTGGGTGCGCCCGATTTAGATCCATTGAAACTGACAAACAATGGTCTTCCATTCGTGTTTGCTGTTGGAAGCGGTGGTGGCATGGGGGCTGGTCGTGCCTGCTGCATGATTGGGGGCGGAACGGACGGACGGACTGGTCGTGGGGGTGGAGGGTAATGGGAGACCATGGATCCGTGTCGCGGAGGTGGTGGGGGTGGAGGTGCTCCTGTGCCTGTTGTTGTGTTAGCTGCCATGACTGGATGCCCAATCGACTGGTCTCGAGACGTTCGGTTTGATTGACCTCCACTCGCCAACATGCCCGGTTGTCGTATAGAATGATTATTCACAGGCCGGCCGCTGCCAAGAGACGATGCCGTTGACCCTGACCTTGCCGGCCCCATTGTCGTAGTCGATGCGCTCGTCCCTGCCGCTTGGCTCTGCTCACTCGGATTCACAGCAAGTGTCATGGGACGTTGATAGTGGTACGCCTCGCTCGTCGTATCAATCGATCCGTTCCTCGCCGTCGGCCACGAGTAGGCGAGAAAGCGGGTAAAAGGTTGACCGTGCGACCGCCAGCATTTCTTGCATGGATGGAAAGGGTCGTCGTGCTTGAATCCGGTATTGTTGCATTTTGGGCATCGGTAGCCTCGCGGATAAATGAGGACTTGGTCCTTGTGAATGAGAGGATGGCCCGGGGTTGGAAGCGTTGTTGGACCCAACGGAGACGGTGGACGGTGCGTCGTTGTAGTGGCAGTTGATGCTGACCGTCGTGGTGGCGATGGTGCTGTCGGTGTTGACGGCTGATATCTATTTGGAAGGGGTGGAGGGGACGATGGGACAGGCGACATAAGGTCCATAGGTTCAATCGATTCATTCACTGTCGGCGGTTGCCGTGGCTCTGTCCATGAACTTTGACGCTGCTGAGCCAAGGCGCCGGGACCACCACCAGCATGACTTGCAGTGCTCCCCGTGGGCTGGGCCATAATGGACGTCATGGAGACCATACTCGAACCCGTGGGTTGGACGGACAATGGCGGTGGGCCAGCCACTGGCAGAAGACCACCACCACCACCACCACCACTGCCATTGCCGAGCGATTGCTCGACGACAGATCCGCCTGGTTCGAGTGAGTAGGCTGGTGGGGGTTCATTGGGAACTCCGTCTGCGTCCACAAGGATCGGTCGCTCCGACATGACGGGACAAAGGTTGTTGGCCAAGCAAGTAGTCGATGAGTTGACTGAAATGGCTTCATGTCGTCAGAGTTGCATGACGTTTATTTATGGCAGCGAGGACGACTGAATGCTTGGTCTGCTGGACGAGCGAGTGGTATCGGCTCAGGCATGGTGCAAAGATTGGTTGAATAAGGTCATGATGACTTGATAGTTACACATGGGTAAAAACGTACAGACACTACAACTAGATGTAGGCTCAATATGAAACTCACGCCTTCATCGGAAGACTCGTCGAGAGCTCCTAGAACGCAAGCGATTAATATGGCCTTGTCACAAATTTGATCCACCGCCAGAACCTCTTGTTCCCGTCCCCGTATCAAGCACAAAGGGCGTTTTTCGAGGGACGAGACGACCGTAGCCGTTGTGTAAAGGTTGGCTGAAAAGGTATGAAAAACCAAGAGAGTAGAGGGCACAGTCAAGTCGACTATGGAATGCAAGATTTATGTAGGAAGCCAATTGCAGTCGATCACGTGAAAGACCAAAAATATTACATAAGCAGCAGTCACACAAGAGTATTACATAAGCAGTGCAGTGGCCAGGGCTGATTACATAAGCAGCGGTCGTCACCAGCAGCGCCCAACCGAGCAATGTCGAGCGTATCTTGATATCAATCACTCACAACTCGCCAACTTCCATTCATTCCACTGCCAAACGCATCATGTCATCCGTTCAAGTAGCCAATCATGGCGAGCCAGGCGAACTATGGGCAGTCGCAGACTTGTGTCTGATTCCCATGGGATGCAGTGACCCTAGCGTTGGTCCACAAATCGCAGAGGTAGGTGTCCCCTCGAGCAAACCCGAGTGGAGGTGATTGGGTGATGATGTCATATCAAGTCTGACCTCTCGTTTGGTGATTTGTCTGTGGGCGATGCTTGTTGTTTCCAATCTGGAATGTGATCTGGGTGTTCGGTTGGGGAGCAGTGTCAACGGGTGCTCGAAAAGAGCGGCCTCGAGTATACGTTGCACGGGTATGGAACGAATATTGAAGGACCCGTGAGTGCTATGATGTCCTTGCTATTGGTGATACCACCTGCCCGCTGATCTCAAATTGGATCATGCCCTCTAGTGGTCTCAAGTAACCAAGGCCATCTATGATTGCCACCAGGCCGTCCACGTTTTGGGAACACCCAGAATTGCTAGTGATATCCGAATTGGTACACGGGTCGACCGAGAAATCACAGGTGGAGGTAACAAGGGCAAAAAGGAACGCGTAGAGCAGATTCTCAGGGGGGACAACAACAAGTGAAGATCCAGCTAGTCGAAAGTCATTGGTACCAGGAACATGATGGACATTGTAATGCATCGTCGTACATCGTGAGATTGGTCGTACATTGGGTCGTTGGGGGTATATATGCAGGGCCGAAGGCTATTGTCAACAGACTATTCAGACTACCGACTTGAAAACAGTTTCTGAGCAAATTTCGATCGAACGCCGCCAAAACCAAAACGGTCAGTCTCTTGAGCGCTGCCATGTGGAGATGTAGTGTCGGGACGAGGCGGACGACCGCTGGAGGGCGTGGGTGATGATGACGGTCTCAGTGATGATGCTTGGGGTGTCTGTAGTGTCGGTGTAGATGTCGGTCTTGTCGCGCCTGGTGATGGATTGGTGTGCGGCTGATGGGTGGGACGAGACATTTTGCTCGAATGACCGTGTGACATGGTTGGCGTGTGGGTTGTCGTATTCACAGCAGTCGGCGCTGTGGACGACGACACGGCTGCTTGTTGTCGGCTAGGATGCAAATCCGGCAAGTCAATCTTGGAGAGGTAAATCGTAATTTTGGGGGGTACCGCCCATGCATTGGTACCCTCTGCCTTCTTTTGCCGTGATTTCGCGTTCGACTTGTCATTGAGATCGATGACCCTTGGTCCTTTGACCCCGTCCTGTTGTGCGAATGCACCATCTCGACGACTACTACTACTCGACCCATTCGGTCGGTCAATCACGTACATCCACAACCCTCGTCCTTGTTGATCCAATCCGGCACGGTGTCTTGCACGTTTGATTCCATCCGCCACTGCTATGGCTTTGGGCGTACATTCGGCCGAGTCCGTTTCGAGCTTGATCAAGACGATGGACTCGGGTTCCAGCAACGACACCCCGGTCTGGATGTAGGCTTCAAGAGAGCCGTTGAGCTCGATTAGGACTTCGTTGCCATTCTGTCATGAAAAGATACCAACCTGAATCTGGTGCATTGCTGAAATGCAAAGGCAGTCTCTCTCACCATGACTTTGATTGCACCACTGGAATTCTGACCAGAGGATGGCCGTCTGTCTGATGCAGGTTGTTTCAACTGTTCAGCATCGGAACTCGACTTGGCGCTTGAACCTTGTCTTTCACGGGTCCGCTCATCCTGTGCGTCGAGAATCGACAGCAGTCTGGGTCGAGTGGATGATCAGTCACCAAATGGTTCAGGTTGTCACTGGTTCCCGCAGTGGACATACTCACGAAGTGTACATGGCGATTTCAAGGCCTTTGAGATCCTCGAATTCGAAACGTTCGAGATTATAATCCAATAGTTGAATGATCCCATCTTTGCCCTTGCTAGCCTCCCTTCCTCTGTTTTGAGAATGCAAGCAACCGCAAGAGGTCAGTCGGTGGTGCAATCACTTGGCATCATGCGCAAAACGGAGAAGGAAGGCGAGACTTGCAGACAGAGTTGGACGCTCGGGTCGGGTTTGAGGTCGAGTGTGCAAATGTAATCCGAAGAACGTAGTGTTCCGCGAGTCCAGTGGAATTTGTGGCTGTGTTGTTGGTAAAACATACAATATATGTTAGTGGAAGAGAGGGAAATGTTGTAAATGAGCGAGACGCAAAAAAGAGTGTCGCCGGCGAAAACTTTGCACAGACTTACCTCTCAAATACAAATGTCCATTGCTACATTCTTTCGAGTGTATACGTCAAGACGCTGGTCAGAAGCACAAATGATGATGAGATACTCACAAATGACCTGCACAAACATGATCACATGAGCATTCATCCAAAGTCACTATCAAGTCGTATACTCACAAAAGGCCAGTAGATTCGAATGGGATCAAGACGTCTGGATTGTGTAGCTGTAGTCTCCGATTGTTTGCCTTCAGGCTTGATGCACTCAGTGATGCGAGTTTCACTTGACTATAAGCGTCTATGTGCAAACAAGAGTCCTACCATTAGTCGTAGATCAGGCAGGGCTGATGTTCTTTCTACTCACCATACAGCCCCGAATCGTATCCTCCGGCCGCATAGTCCAGTCGCAACTGGCCGTTCCCGTCCACTCGACTCGGTTCTTCTCTAACTCGAAGGTACCGGACTTCAGACCCACGGGAGCTGTCAATGAGCTGGAGGACGTTTGGGTCGGATGATGGACGAAGGTAGAGAGTAAAAAGGTTCCCATCTCTGATTGAACCTGCCATGATGATGTTCCTGATCAAAGTACGATGAATACAATCAAAATGGTTGTCATTGATTGCAATCCTTTTTGTTTTGAAAGTGAACGAGGTCGCTCGTCATCATGTTCGCTCGACGCTTGACGTTTCGTCATGCTCATCGATACAACCAACCTCGATCCTCGAGTAAGTAATAGATGGCCTCTTTGTACAAACAGAGGGACGCTCGTCATGGTCACCAAAGGCATGCTTTCTGAGAGTGAACATGGGCAGAAAGTGGCTCCGGAAGAAGGTCAGTTGAGCTACAAATGACGCTGGCAACGGAAGCGCTGACCTCGAGGAAATGACAGGACAACGAGGCGTCAACGACCAGACTACACCCCTCTCTCCCCTGGCTCCACCGACAGCGCTGGCCAACCTCAGCCCTACATCATCAGCCGCATCGCCGCTCGCACAAGTGGATTCTTCCATTTTAGCTGAATTTGATCCGTATACTTCCGAAGCACCAGTAGTAGGGGCAGCAAGCAGTGACAGCAACGTTGAGACAAGGACGAGTGGTAGCAGTGACCAGCTGAATTTGGCTGAGCTGAGCCTGAATGAGCCTTTCGAAGAAAAATCAGGAGATGGTGCATCACAGCAAGAGCCTACGGAAGGCAAGCCTCTGATACCCGATCTTGTACATTCTTCACCACCACAATCATCTCAACCGTTGACGGCTGAATCCTCAGCCTCTCAAGCTTCAGCTGAATCAACGAGCAACAGCACTAGATTGGCACCACAAAGAAAGGATACAAACGCATCTGAAGATACTCAAACAGCTGCAATACCTTTTGATTTCCAAGGTTTCTTGGTCCAGATCAGGAGCAAGCCTGCAGAATCGATACAAAAGTATCTGAAAAGGTGAGCTTGTTTGGCACTTGAATCATGTTGGCATTCCACTTATGAATCCAACATGGCAGCTTTCTGATATCCTTTTCGAAGCGGACGTTTACAGTCAATGAGCAAATCAAGTTGATTCAAGATTTCCTCGAGGTTGGTTTCTTGTCAATGGTGCTTGGTGTCCCGCTTTCCTCACCACAATGTCTTGTGCCCAACAGTTTATCGGAGAAAAGATGAAGCTGGTTGAACCGTGGAAATCTCAGAGCGATGCCGAGTTTGACAATGCTATGGAAGCCATGGAAAAACTCGTCATGAACAGGCTCTATACATTGTGAGTTGGCAATCTTTCATTAGACCTTCAACTTTGGTTGATGGAGTTTCGACATGATGCAGCACATTCTCACCCATGATCGATGAGTCCACGCATCCCATCACGACCGACGACCTCGAGCGTGACTTTGTTCTCTACGAACGTATCCGCATCTTTTCCTGGGTCCGCGAACAACATCTCGATGTCCCTTGCTCTGAATCATCCCAAGGATTCCTCGCTTTCGCCGAGCAGGAACTGCTCAAAGTCAACCACTACAAAGCACCCCGGGATAAGATGATTTGCATCCTCAATTGCTGCAAGGTCATTTTCGGTTTGATTAGGCATGAAAGTGGGAGTGGGGCGAGTACGTCGGCTGATGCGTTCCTCCCCATCTTGATCTTTGTGATCCTGAGAGCAAACCCAGAAAATATGATATCTAATATCGAGTGAGTCGCGGTTCATCAAATTGAAGTTGTAGGGTCGCATTTTCAGCTGACTTGTCGCATCTCAAGGTATATTAACCGGTTCCGATCGCCAGCACGGTTACAAGGGGAGCCTGGATACTACCTTTCCAGTCTGGTAAGTGTCTGTTATACACTGAGCTACTATTGGATCTGACTGATATGCGAGTGACGACAGAGTGGTGCAATATCGTTCATTGAGACGCTAGACGCGTCTGGACTGAGCAACGTTACGCGGGAGGAGGTCGAAGCCAACATTGAACGCACCCTGTCTCAGCTGCCCCCACCTCAGCCCCGAAAAACGCACTCGAACCTGGATCCTCGACAAGCGCCACCGCGACAGGGATCGATTGGGGCTGCACTCGGGAACACGGCTCAAGGTGAAGAACCCGCTCGAGATCTCACGTCTCTTCCAACCAATGTTGGGCTCGAAACCAGACGATTCTTCCAGCGCACAGGGGAGATTGCGAGTGAAGCCGTGTCGAGACCGCTGAGTGCAATTGGCAAAATGATTGAAGGTATCGGAGGGGCCGAAGATGAAGAAACGAGCGGTCCAACGGGTGCATTACCACGTAATCCATCTTATCAGACTCGGATAAGAGCGCCTCGGCCAGTATACCGTAGTCCACCTCCAGAACAGACAGCGCATCAACAGCAGTCACGGTCACAACCATCTCAACGGTATCGTCCACCGCAAGACGGGTTCGCCACGCCCGAGTCGAGTCCCATGGGAGGCTTGTTTGGGAGAAGACCGGTTCAAGATCGACCCGTCACCCCGACATCGAGACTGGAGAGCAGAGCAGTCGCCGAGGCCATGGCAAGGAGTCGGATGGACTTTGATACACCACCTCCCGGACCGTGAGTCTTGTTGTCGCATTTGCAGCATAGTTGCAGCATAGAACTCGTGCAACAGTAGACTGAATGGTTGCTCTTTTCGATGACCAAAATTCAACAGCATGACACCATCCAATGATCCAACATTCAACTTGGCCGAGATAACAGCCGAGATTGATCGAAACACCAATACGGCTCATCAAGCGGGAGTTGACACGTTGCACCAGATGTTTCCAGATATTGAACGTGAAGTGGCAGGTGTCATTTTGGACAGCTGTCAGAATGATTTGGGTCAGGCTATCGATCGGTATGTTATTCATTGTTTGCTGGTGATGCAATCATTGTGAGACGAAAGCTGACATTCAATCATGTCACAGAATGTTGGAGATGGCTTCGGGATGAGACGATGGGCGTAAAAAGCCGTGACAGGGGACAATCAACGTATAATGCGACCAATCATATTCATACCCTCTCATACTCTTCATCGTGACATTTCATCGTGACAGATGAGCAGAAACTCGCTCAACGCCCTAATGACTTTCATTCCACTTGCTCACCCACTCCACAACCTGTTCCCACGTTCGGGTCCTGTGGACGCCCTCCAACAACTCGACTTTGGGCTCGGGAAGAGGAAGCTTAGCCCGGACTCGTTCTTGATAATGCATCATATCCTCGGGTGTCTCGAGCCCCCATCGACGAGCGTTCCATCGGTAGTCACCAAACAAGAGACATTGAATACCCGCTTGTGCCGCCTTGTCGACATTGCCAATATGATCATCAATGAGGAGGGCCGCATTGATGGCTTTGAGGATCTGAAAAGCGTGTCGTAACGAGTCGGTGATCAATATGTACAAGATGATTGAATGACTGGTGCAAAGCCGACTTACTGCGACCTTGGAAGACTTGTCGGCATTGTTGGCAAACGCTTGAGTAAACAGGTCAGCAGCGGCGGCGGCGGCAGCAGGTGTACTACTACTCGTAACCGCTGCAGGTGTCGAAGGCTCGGAAACGGTAACACTGTTTAGAAAGTCAAATGCACCTATCACGTGAATCCCATCAAACAAGTCAAACAGTTCCTGGTCCTTGAGCCACTGAACCATGAACGGTTTCTCTTGCTATATCCAAAAGTGGTATGTCAATACAAAGAAGAAGCCGCATCAGTTTGAACGTCAAACAGCCTTGTGGTTCTGCGCGCTTAAAAAACCGACATGAAACCAAGACTCGTTTCACTCACAATACTTCTCGCCGTGACGATATGCAAGGGGTGTCCCATCGCTTTCAATGTCTTCAACGCACAATGAACAGCACATACAGGCTCAGTCTGTTGCAAGATATTCATTTCTTTGTGGAAAAGCGCCAGCTTTTTGGACGTTTCTTCGACATTGCCCCAACCCCTGTTTCGGTGGACGTAGTAGGATTCAAAATCGTCGAGCGTGAGGTCAGTCGCGAAATGAGTATTGTGGGCGATGCAGAGGGCGTGATTGGTCGATGCGAGGACGTCGTCCTACAGCAAGGAGGGGGGGGAGGGGGTTTAAACGGTGTCAGTCAGTGGAGGCGGTGGCGCAGACGTGACTCTCGTTTTCCTGTGGACCTACAAAATCAATGGCAATCACTTTTGAGGACCGTTTCGCTTGGGTGCTCTTGGCCATGACGACGATATCGTGACCCTTGTTGGTTTTCGTACCCTCGGCCCCAAATTCTGTTGTAGTCATGAACAGCTCTTTCGGAACGGGTAACATTGGGGGGTGGACGAGCGGGTGTTGCGAGCCGTCAGCGGCAATGGTGGTCTGATTGGAAGACATGTGTGAGATCGACAAACGGTTGGAACCGGCAGACAAGAGGGACTTGGAAACCTAAAGATGGGGAGAATGAATGCAAAGATGCATAATGAACGACGCAAACCAACCACCTGGGCCCCTGGTCATAAATATTAGTACGGGCAACATTCCTCATTCCTCGACTCGGTCCAAAGTCATGACCCCTCCTTTGTACACGAATGGTGTGCTCTCTCTCTTCTCGCTTGCATACACACACATTTTCAATCCCAGCTTGAGACCATTCTCCGTGGTAAACTCCGAGGCAAGGGGGGCAAATCTCTCGTATCGGTTTGAACTTAAAACATTGTGTCATCTGTACCACGTTGTATCAATAACATCACATTGCACTGCATCTGGATCACTTGTAATACGCAGAAAAACGATGATAAAAAGTCTGGTGTAGCATAAATCGAAGAAACAAAAATCGTCGTCGTGGTACCCCTCGTGTTTCGAGTCGGGTGTCATTATACGGGAAGGGCGTCTACTGCGCAAGAGTCACTGGGTCCACAAAATTGGCTCTGCAGGTTCAAAAGTTGTGATCAGGCCTTGCACTGCCAAAGATTCAAAAGAGCAAACGACCGAGGAAAGACTTACGGAAAGATGCCTTCTTTTCCAGTCGACGGGTTCCTACCAGTCCACCTAGAGTAATGGGGAAACAAGGGGTTCAGTACGGTGCTTTTGGGTCAACAAACCAAGCCCTCGCTTCTAGGTAAGAGGCACTCACCACTCGGCCTGCGATCTGCCCTGTTTGGTCACGACGAGTACATCGCCCTTGTTGAAACCTAGATCTCCCGACTCTTGGCCGGCAAAATCAAACAAGGCAATCGCTCGTAATAACCCATCCTTTTCGGCTTCCAAAAGTTCTTTGCGGACGGTAAAAGTGGGCCTTTGTTCCAGTTTGGGGCGACCACCACTGCCGCCGCCGGCACCGCCGTTCGACTTGGTCGTTGCGAAATCATCTTCGACCACGTTGAAAAAGTAGGGATCGGTTTCGCCATTGGCCGCTCCCATGACCAAAGGAGGCGTTGAAGACCCTGAAAACTCCTCTTCGCCCCGGCGTTGCCATTTCAGAGGGTCGACGTGGAAATCACTTCCGCCCGTGTTGGCTCGGCTTCGACGACCCTTGGAGAACATGCCTCCGCTGCTGCTGTTCTTGGGCTTGGTCGGGGTGGTATGGGCCGATGTCCGTTGAGGTGTTCGTTGGATGATATCGTCCATGTCATAGTCATTGTAGTGGTTGTTTCTTGGTGCGTATCGTTCGGCGGCTCGAGGAGAGGATCGGTAGTCGCCGCCGGTGCTGCGTCCTGACTGTGAGGCATTCGTCGAGGCTCTCATTCGGCCCATCCTAGCGGTCAAGTCGTTTTCATCCGGATCCGAGCCGCCCAAATCACCTCGTCGTGATGATCGATATGTGTCATGTGATTTCATGTAATCATCTCGATCCAAGTGATCACGCAGGGGTGAATGAACTGCTGGAGTGGCGACGGAACTGCTGCGGTAACGTCTGGTTGCTGAAGCGACTTGTTCGGCACTCGGACTGGATCTTGCATCATACGTGGGGCGTGAAGGGGCAAGCCCTTGAGCATTGTTCCAAGGAGATATCGTCTCGCCCGACAAGTCCATATCCCTTGACAGACCTGACCCTGACCTTGGTCGACCGGCACCGAGGGTATCGTCCATTTCATTGTAACTATACGAGTCGAATGGATCGGTTTCATCGATTCTTGCTGCGGCATTATCGCCAAACGGATTCGCGTCCTTGTCCTTTACAGATCTCGAGCCGAATGGGTTCAGGGTCGAACTTCGTCGGCTACCCGAAGGTGAGCCGAGGGGAGATGCCCCTCCTCCTCCCCATCGTTTGGGAATACTCAACGAGCTGCTTGGACTGAATCGTTCCTTGAGAGAGCCAGATCCGCTTCTGAGTCGACCGTTTGAGGATGCTGCCGTATCTCCAAAAGCATAGTCTGAATACGATGAACTACGAGGAAGTGTATCGGCTCGTTTTCTGGAATCCTTTTTCTTCTTGATTGGGTACCCATAATCGTCGTACTCTTCGTACTCTTCCTGGTCCTTGTTACTATTGTCACCCAACGAGTCATTGTCTCGAGAGTCAAAGCGGCCAAACGAGTCTTCGACCCATGGTCGGTTTCCAGGTACACCTGTACAGTGTGTCAAGACGTCGATCAAGTTTTCTGACCATTCTGGTCGAGCAAAGATGCCTCCGAGAAGCTGTTTGCTCGAAACGTTTTCTCCATAAGCTTGGCAATTGGCGTCTTGTCGTTCGACAATGACGGATCCTTCGATGGAGACACCTCCAAAGAGACCTTTGGTTTTCGAGTATGAAAACATGGCGGCTGCTTTTCCCTTTGTGGAGAGAGATCCTGAGCCTTCGGCGTTGCGTCCGAGAGGCCCAACGGCCACGGACAAGTTACCACCCATGGTGAGGGACCCGGCTGCCATGAATGTCTTGACGGCGGCTCTCGAGTTGAGAACGATTAAAAAGTCTGTGATTTCGGCACCGACTTGACCTCCGAACCCAACACCGCCAAGACCGATCGCACTCGGAGACGACCAGCCTCCATCGTTGAGCCTGGCAATGACGATTCCGGAGCCTGCACGGGCGGAAAAGAGGAAACCGGCCTTGAAGACGGTGAAGATGGCGAAGCCGGCGGCATTATCGAGAATTTCTCGAGGGACGACCTTGTCTAGACCATTGTTGCTACTGTCGACGAATGAACGAAAAATTTTGGCTGCCTTGTCGCATTCTTGCGGAAGACTGACTGGAACGTTGGTAGTGGCACAGCAGAGAGAGAGAGATAGTCAGACGGTGGACAAGTGAATTTACCCGTTGGGCAGACAGCAAGCAGAGACTGCTCTTACCTGGAACAGGCGAATTGAGTCCCATCTTTTATTCGGCGCTCAGTTATGTATATGTGGGGGTTTATACACTCGGAGAAATTTCCACCAAGGACAATGTGCGAGTGTGAATGTGAAGCTCGAGTTTGGGTCAAGATATAGATGAAAAGTGAGGTCATCAAGGATTCAAGAGAGCGGAAGGATAGCGGCCGAGTCCGGAATTAGAAATGCGCCGCAGCCGGGGAGTGGAGAACTGCAGAGAATGACAAAGAAAGGTGCCCGACTTGGACTGTCTGTATAATCTGTATGGCTTTTACATGGCCAAGGGTCAATCTCAAGTGTCGTAGGCCATGTCATTGCACCACCTCGCCGACGAAAACGACGATTGAAAAGAGATGGGCACAGAGGTCAAGCAGGATAAAATGACTTGATGACGTGTACTCTATTCATCGAACCACTTTTTCTCTCGACAGTCTGCCAGACGTTTGCAGGTATGCCAAGTACATAC
The DNA here is from genome assembly GCA_039545395.1 of Filobasidium uniguttulatum. Taxonomy (NCBI): domain Eukaryota; kingdom Fungi; phylum Basidiomycota; class Tremellomycetes; order Filobasidiales; family Filobasidiaceae; genus Filobasidium; species Filobasidium uniguttulatum. The sequence goes on along the minus strand of BCJK01000002.1, from coordinate 900,682 downwards.
AAGAGTGGTGGTGGTGGTTCGACTAGCAGTACCATTCAGGTGCTGTGGTGGTGGCACTCGGTCAAGGAAGATGACCCATGGGACGGGACAAATCACGTGACTTTACTCGGCGGCCGGGTTGATGACGAAAGAAATGTCCAGAGTAGAGAGAGATGAGAGAGACCCCTATTACAAAAGTAGGGAGAGTAGTGAGCAGAAAGCAAAAGTGTAATACGACAGACAGAGGAGAGTGGTATCATCTTGGCACTCGTTGCAAGGACACTGGACACATAAAACGACACATCTTCACTCGAGCCAACATGTCCGGCGGCGCAGGTTCCACCGCAAATCAGTCTTTACAACAAACCAATCATGAACACGACACTGTTCGTTTCAAGGCCGACCTCTCATCCCACGAGACTCTGATTCCCATGCAGTCAGGCACTCTTTCCGTACAACCTTATCGGTCATCAGGGTCGTCCAAGAAAATGAAGGCTCTTGTAACATACACACCGAGAGCATCGGGACTCGATCATGGCAACCTCACGGCTTCGTCAGACCAATTCCGAGGGTTCTACTCGTTGTTCTGGATAGGTCTCTTTTTGCTCTTCTTCAGAACGAGTTACATTTCTTGGGAAACAAATCAAACCTTGATTTCCCTGACATTTGGGGAATTGATCACCAGGGATGCTCTCGTATTGGCCATCAGTGACGCCGTCATGGTCGGGTCCATGTTTGTCTGTGTGCCGTTTGTTAAAGGAATCGTCAATGGGTACTATGACTACTATTGGGTCGGAGCAGCCATCCAACATACTTGGCAAGCTTGCTTTCTGGGGATGGCCGTCTGGTGGGGATTCCACAGACAGTGGTACTGGGTCCAATCAGGATTCTTGGTTCTGCGTGAGCATCACCATCCTTTGTTCTCCTCTGTTCAATTACGCTCAACCATTATTGTTCTTCAGACGCCCTCTCCTCCATGATGAAGATGCATTCCTACTGTGCTCACAATGGTATGCTCTCCAATATTGCTCAACGTCTGAAAAAGGAACAAGACCGATTAGCAGATCTACTCGCCCGACAAGCTGATCAAGGGGTCGCCATTTGTGCCGAAGCCGCTGAGAACCAGGAGGCAGAGGAAGCCAAGCAGCGGGAAGAAGAGTCAGTAACAGAGGGAGGCACTTCATCCATCGAGGGTACCCCGTTGCCCATTGGGACACCCAACATTCCGGTTGGCTCAACGGCCGTGGCCGAAGGAGTTTTCGGTGACAGCGGTTCCCTTCGAATGAGACTGACCAACAAGGGAGTCTTGAAACCGACATTATCCACGACAAGCGTCAATTCTAATGGCAAGACCAACGAGCTCGAGCAGCGAAACAGCCCCAACAATGATATTGGCTCTGAAACGCCCAAGACCCATATTCCTTCTTTGCGACCGACCCGGACCGCCAGTATGGCATCTCAAATTCCGCTCGGCACTTCGCTCGAACCTACGCACAACCACTCACGATCATCCGCTCCCTATGAATCCACTCCTCGTCACCCGCTCTCCTACTCTAGCGATCCTCTGGTGCAAACACTGGCCAAAAATATTGACCTCATGACGGCCGAATTGACATCCCACGGGTGTGAAGACGAGAGTAACGCAACAGATAGCAAAACTGGCACTCATTCCGTGGTTTGGCCCCACGATGTGTCGTACAAGGAGTATTGGATCTTCATGTGCATGCCAACGCTGTGTTACCAACTCAGCTATCCTCGAACTCGAACGTAAGTTGTATCTCTTTTGGGTTGATTCACCAAGGCTCACACGTGTGCCTCTGCAGTTTGCGACCGCTCTACGTGGTTGAGAAAGTATTTGCCACTTTTGGCGTGTTTTCCCTGATTTACACTCTTACGGAACATTACATTATGCCGTTCATCCCCAAACCCGGAGATCCCATCTTGAAGAGTTATGCCAACTTGGCTCTCCCCATGATTGTGAATTACTTGTTGATCTTTTAGTGAGTCCTATAAAGTGTTTTTCTACGGAATCATCAGAGGGAGACGCAAAAGCTAATGAACTATTGTGCGACACAGTATTGTGAGTGTGGACGCGGTGCACTGTTTCCATTTCGATATGCTCACGATGTAGCTTGCTATCGAAAGATTTTTGAATGTGTTTGCAATGCATTTGCCGAAATGACCTAGTAAGTCTGTTGCTCTTTTCAAAGAGTCCCAGGCAGCCCGAGGCCAATCAATCTCATCTTTTGCTCCTCTTTGCGCCCCCCCGCCCCCCCCTTTCCCTCAGCTTTGCCGATCGAGAATTCTACCAAGACTGGTGGAATTCAACGAGTTGGGACGAATTTGCTCGAAAATGGAACAAACCTGTCCACGTGAGTCTTGTGATGCATGCCCTGTCTGCATGTATGCTGGCTGATTCATCACTGGCTATTTCTTTTCGCAAACCAATTTCACTAGATTTTCCTCCTCCGACACGTCTATGCATCGACGATTGCAACGTACAAACTGTCCAAGTTGTCAGCCACGTTTGTAACGTTTTTGCTCTCTGCATGCTGCCATGAACTCGTCATGGCCGTTGTTTCCAAAAAGATTCGGTGTGTCTTTCTTCGTCCCTCTTATAACATGGGCACGGCGTTAATCTTGATGGTCACACTCTTTCTTCTCCTTTCCTTTTCGACAGACCCTACCTCTTTGGCATGCAAATGGCTCAACTTCCAATGACGTATTTCGGTAGATTACCGTTTATGCGAAGAAACAAGTTTCTAGGCAATATCATTTTCTGGGTCGGACTCATGTCTGGGTTCCCGTTACTGCAAGTATTTTGTGTTCTTCTCTGTTCTTTTTTCCTTGGCAATGTGGCTGGTGTTGCGTGGACTCTTACGTTGTTGCTTTTGCTTCTTGTTTATATACACAGAGCGATTGCCTATTTGGTATTTTGATCGACGATTGCATTGCATAGGGGGTTTGTAGATACACCTCGTACGAAAACTCTGATCCAACTTGCTCAACACATGTATATAATGCCATCATCTATCAAACAAAAACGTAATGCTACAATCGTTCCTCTCCCTCTCTCTTTCTCTCTCACTGCTCAGTTTGAACGGCCTGAATGTTCCCTCCATTGGCGAAAAACGCCTTTGCTTTCCCACACTTTGGATTCGTGCATCCAGGGCAACGTAACATCATTTGAACACTTGTCGGGCCAATCTTGCCGGATGCTCGGTCATTCAGGTGAGTGCTCACGAGGTCGGCGAGCGCACGGGTGAAGATGGGGGACCCGTTGAGTGATTCGGCTCGTTTCATGGTCAACCCGAGCTGTCAACACACGTGATGATGATGTTAGAATGCAAAGGCATGGCCATGGATAACAAGACGCTAAACCAAAAAAAAGAGGAAAAAAAAGAGACACACCTCTTCGGCTTCTTCCTTGACCTCGATATCCAGCTCGTACAGCGTTTCGATATGATCACTCGTAAACGCAATGGGCACGAGCAAGACATTCTTTTTTCCAATCTTGGCGAGACCCTTGATCGCATCGGCTGTTTGGGGGCCTTGCCATGCGGAAGGACCGACTTGAGATTGCCATGTTAGACGGTAAGGGTTGCAGAATCCTAGGCGAGTCATGACGGCGTGAACGGTCGCGGCGACTTCGGTGATGTAGGGGTCACCTCGGCTAGGAATGATTATCGCAGGAGGCGTGAATGGATGTTGGACTGAGGGAAAAGGAAAGACAGACAAGAAACTCACTTGACAACGGATAGAGGCAAGGAATGAGCTGAAAATAAAATGACGACGTCTTTGCGCTCGTCTTGTGGAAATGCTTCAAGTGCCTTGATGACGTTTTGAGCAAATGCCTCGACCAGTCCAGCGTGCGTTGGCCATCGGTCGAGCACACTCCATTCGACCTCGCCATTGCCGCCCCATCCTCGTCCGCCTTTGATCATGGTCGATTCAGTTCCCTTGCCCTTTTGGGTAGCGACCCTCATGAGCTCGTTCAAGCTACTTCCCGTGGTCGAACACGAGTACTGAGGGTACTGACTAAACGCAACGGCCCGAGTGACGCCGTCCCGTTTCATCTCGTCCAAGCACGTTTCGGTCAAGGGTTCAGCGTACCGGAACATGACGTACGGCTTGTGAGGTGCCGAGTCTGGGTTGAGTTGGTCGAGCAATCTACACATTTCTGCGCCTTGAGTTCGTGTCCATCGAAGAATGGGGGAACCGCCTCCGATTTCGGTATACTGTTTTTCGATTTTGGGGGTTCTTCGTCGAGCGATACCGGGCGCAATGTATGATTGAAACGGAAGAGGAATGAGATCGTGGTCGTGGAATAGGCGAGATAGGAAATCGTGGACTTCGGGGATCTGTTCCAAACAGGTTTGCTTTTTAGTATTGCACTTGGACAGCGAGGATAGTGCACTTGAACAGCGAGATTAACAGCAGGGCCGACTTACGGTGCTAGGTCCGCCCATGTTCATCATGACCACGGCTGTAAGGAATGAATCAGCAACTGTCAAGACCATTCACACAATCCACACTGTTCAAAGGAGCTCACCCGTTGGTCTACGCAAAAAGGACAAATGTCAGCATCTCAGCCATACAAGATGAAAAATGATGCAGGATACCCATGCACCCAACTCACGGTTTATCACTGTTGGTCTCATACTTGCTGCTTTTGTGAAGCGTGGCCAGACCTCGTTGGACATGCCGTGTTTGGCAAGAGGCGTGGTTGAGCCGAGTGATGGATGACTTCCACTGCATAGTGTCTGGTACAGAGTGTTGTAGCTGCCTCTATCTCTTCTACTCCATTTCTACTCTACTATGATAAAGTACTTGGTTGCATGAATTGGTCGAACGCTCATTTGCCGCGGCTCATCGATCGATCGCCGGGGGGGAATACGAGTAATGCATGGCGGCTTTTGAGAACCAACTAGCAGCAGCCAATAAAGTAGTGTCTACTCATCTATTCATGAATACTATCATTGTCACAATAGACCATGTCTCCATGACCACTGACTGGCCATTCCATCATTTCCACCCTAGTTTGACTGACCTATCATACGTATAATGAATACCCCCAAAACGCATAACCATCTGCCATTTATGCGTTTTTCATTCAGATGTAGGATAGAGAGGATATTTCCAGGAAGAAATCATACCATGGTCATGCCCACTAGAGAGACACTCTTTTCCACCCACAAGCACCATGTCGTTTGCCAGAAATGTACTAGCTCGCCAGTGGAACAAGTCGCCGGCTACGTTGTGTGTGCGATGTCAGTCGACACAGACCCGGCCTCAACCCTCGGCAACCCCTTCGAATCCCAACTCACAGCCAAACCCAAACCCTTATACAAGCAATAACCCACTCAACACTACCAACACAACCACGACCTCGCCAAATGATCCTATGCAATCCAACGCCACCGAAGGAGGACCCACAACGCATTTTGGGTTCAAGACTGTCCCTCAATCGCTCAAGGAATCGCTCGTCGGATCCGTTTTTACATCGGTTTCTCCAAAGTATGACATGATGAATGACTCAATGTCACTTGGGATTCATCGATTGTGGAAAGATTCGTTTGTGAATGCCATGGTCCCTCGATTGTCTCCCTCGGTGCATGTCAACCAAGTTAGCCCGGATGGAACGAGTGCCGCTGCCGGCAGAGGTTGGGAAAACTGGCAACCTACGCTCAAGTGTCTCGATGTGGCTGGAGGCACGGGTGATATCGCTCTCAAGATCTTGGACAAGGCAAGGGAAAAGTATGGCAATCGGGATGTTGAAGTGGAAATCGTCGATCTCAACGAGGGCATGCTTCACGAGGGGCAAAAGCGAGTGGCCAAGACAATCTACTACAACAGTGAGTCGTGTTTCTCATGTCAATATCCGTTACTTTTTGTTCTTACATGGTTTACCGCTGTCTATAAATTAGCTCCTCAAATCTCATTCACCCACGGAAATGCCCAGTCACTCCCTTCCCATATCAAGGACAACTCGATCGATATTTATACCATTGCTTTTGGGATCCGAAACTGCACATCTCTTCCCGACGTCCTCAAGGAAGCTTACCGAGTTTTGAAGCCCGGTGGAAGGCTGGGTGTGTTGGAGTTTGGAAAAGTCCAGAACCCGCTATTCAGAGAGTGAGTGCGGTGGCGGCGGCGCAAGGTGAATCTCGCGGCGAAACTAGTGACTCACATGCTGCTTTTACGTGAATCTACAGAGTCTACAGGCAGTACTCGTTCACCATGATCCCTCTCATGGGACAGCTCTTGGCCGGTGACAGGGACAGTTATCAATACCTTATTGAATCCATTGAACGATTCCCATCTCAAGCCGAATTTGCCCGATTGCAAGTGTCCTCTCAGATGTGGTGGTGATGAAACCAAGAGTCGCGTGCTGACCGTGTGCGTATGCACTTTGATTCCTACAGGGTCCAAGAAGCTGGTTTCCAAACGGGTGAGCTCAAGGAGGGTAAGGGAGGTGCTTGGACGGATTACACCAATGGAATCTGTACATTCTGGCGTGGTGTCAAGGCTTGACATGTATAGATGATATTTGACCGAGTGTCTATGAGAATGTGCGCCGCGGAATTTTCGAAATGCGCGTAATAGAGCCTTTACACTGGATCCATAGAGAGTGCATCTACTCTGTACAATCTCTTGTCACTGAACAACCTATATTCTCACACACACACACCAACGCCGCCATGCTTGGGTACTCTTTGTCGGCAGCTTCACGATGGACAGTTCGTCAGTCTGTACCACTCTATCACCAGCACCAGCTCGCAGTTCATAGGCCACTCGCCGCCGCTCTGTCTAGATCGTTCCTCACGACATCCACTCTTCGAGCGGACAAAAAGGTCAAACCGTCTCTCGCTGAAAAACCAGCTGATTCTCCTGTTGGAGCCACCAAATCGAGCGCCAGTGGCAGTGGCGGCGAGTTTGAACCGGTCGTCAACGATCTCAAGTCGGGTACCGGACCGCGAGTCGTCAACTCATCGAGCCCGGTCAACCCTACCCTCGAGACTGAATCAGCTTCTTCATCTACCACCACCACCACCACCACCGAGCAACAAGGTGCATCTCCATTGAAAACAGAACAAGCTACGACCCCATTGGAACCTACGCCTGCGTATGAAATCCCAGACAAGCCTGATCTCTCCAAACTTCCCTCGCTCGACATTGGGTTCGATGAACCCGCCGATGCTGCGACTCGAGATGCCAAGGGACAAATTGAGTCTCCCGATGCCAAATCAAATGCTAGTGGCGATAGTGGTCGAACAGGCGCCAGATCCAAGCCGAGTTTGTCCTCGCATGAACAAAAGCGACGCAACTTGACCAGGTTCATGCTCGTGACGGCTCTTATCGGGGGCACGGCTGGTGCATTCTACTTGGCCTCCAAAGAGGATGACAAGGCTGCTGCTGCTGCTGCTCAAGACCAAGCCTCCAATGTCAGCGCATGGGAACGGTTCAAGAACAATCTGAGTGGCGTGTTGGATACATTCAACAAGCCCGTATTTGACAAGCTTCTCCCTGATCCCCTTCCGGCCAACTACCAACGACCCTACACCCTCCTCGTCGACCTGGAGGGCCTCTTGGTGTGCAACGTCTGGGATCGTCAAGGCGGGTGGAGAGTCGCTAAACGCCCTGGTGTCGACTACTTTTTGGCCTACCTCTCTCAATTCTATGAGATCGTCTTGTTCACCACTCAACCCCTCTTCACGGCCGACCCTATTGCCAACAAACTCGACCCGTTCCAAGCCTATATGCCTTACAAGTTGTTCCGTGACAATACCCGTAACTACAAAGGAAAGATTGTAAAAGATCTTTCGTACCTCAATCGAGACCTGTCCAAGGTGATTCTGCTCGATACCAACCCTGAACACGCCACGCTTCAACCCGAAAACTTTATTCCCATTCCTCGGTGGGAGGGGAAACCGGGTGATCGAGGATTGATTGACATGATTCCGTTCCTCGAATCGATTGGAATCTTCGCTCCTCCGGATGTGAGGCCTGTGATCAAGGCGTATGAGGGCAAGGATATCCCCAAAGAGTATGCGCTCAAGGAGGCCGAGGGTAAGCGACGAGCGATTGCCGAGTGGGAAAAGCAACATGCTGGGGGTACCGGTGGATGGGGCGGACGTTTGCTCTCGAGTCTGTCAGGGGTGAGTCGTATCATCATGCAACCATTTGAGACTGAATAAGCTCACTGTTTTGGGGCCGTCGCTCGATAGCAAACCACTGCGGCAAAACCTGCTCAGCCCATGACATATCTCGAACAAAAACGAGCCCAAGCCCAAGCTCTGTACAGGGAAGAGCAAGAGTACTGGCGCAAAAACTCTGACGAGTTCAAACGGTGGGTTGTTGTTCTCAAATTGGGCCTTGTTTCACCATAGACACATGCACTGACACATGCATTCTCACAGTCTGATTGAAGAAGACATGCAAAAGCAAATGGCAGAGCAAAAAGCATCCATGATGAGTTGGGTGACGGGTAAACCCGCACCCTCTGCTGCTCCTGCCGAAGGACAGCAACCTCCCAAGTAAAGGAATACAGTAGACAAGGTGATCCCATAACGTCGAGTCACATCCTGGGCCACGTCTCATTCTTTGAGTCGGCCGAGTACACTCGTCGGTTGGGATAGCATACACAGAGAGACACACCCACATACAAATACACAAATGCAACCATGTATCACATAATGACCACTCTGTTTAGACATGTTTGGCTCCCAGTATCCATTCGTATTGTTCATCATTCGTCCTGGAGACTGTGTTTGGAAATGAACAAGACTGTCCCGTCCGAGAGGGACCTTGGTAGATGGACAAACTCCCTGGTCGTTGATGAGTGCGAGGACTCTCGTGCGCTGTGTTTTTTTTCCTTTTGACGACCCTTGGTCGATGGCACAACGCCGGGTACCAGGGCCGAGTGTATATATCCGCTGTGCTAAGTGAGTAAGTGTTTAAAAAGGTTTGATTCGAATGATCATGGTGCTTGCACTCACATGGTTGCCTCGAGAGAGAATACGATTGAACGCTGCTGCTGCTGCTCACCTCACCCTCCACTAACGGGTGGAATCACAGCCACCACATCTCCCTCTTTCAACACGACATGCTCATCCTCTTCCTCGACCATGAGATCGCCTACACTCCACATGCAATAAGTGAGCAGCTCTCGAATGGTCGCATCTCCCCTGTACCGGTCGAGTAGCTCGGTTTTGAGAGCTGAGAGTGTTGGTGGAGACGGGAGGTCAAACGACTCGGTATCCTTTTCAAGACGAGTCCTGATCGAGGCAAAGTAGAGGACTTGAATAGGCATCTTGTGTGGGTTCCAAGAAGTCCACAAGAGTCCATGTACTGTATGTCTAGATGATATCTTTGGTTAAGCGGTGGTGACGACATGGATGACTTTTCGCGCTAAGTGACGAGCCACGATCGATCGATTTCGAGTCGTGGATATAAAGTCATTGAGACGGGAAAGACTCCATTCATGGTCACTCTACTCTCGGACCAAGTCAACATTTATACACACACACACACACACACCCAACATGTCTAGCTGCGTTTGCAAATCCGTTCTTTCCGCCTCTCGAATGGCCACTCGGTCTTCGTTGCGACGACCTCTTGCATTCCAAAGCATGGCCATTCGGTCATTCACCAATGCTCCCATCTTTACGGCCAGTGCCCGTGTAAAGGGTGCACGTCAGGGAATTGTCGAGGGAGGTGAGTTGGAATGACTTTTTCTTGCTTGCATAGTATGGTTTTGCTGAGCTTCTTTGCATTGTGTCCATCTTAGAAAACCTCGATTTGAAGCTCTCGACCTCCAAGGCCTTGGGCAAGCCAAACGACGGCAAGACGAACCCTGAAGAAATGTTTGCGGGTGGTTTTGCTGGTGCGTCCATGTTGATCGCTAGTCTGCGTCTTCGTCAAGTGGTATGGTCACTGATGCATCACTATCCTCAACAACAGCCTGTTTCGCTTCTGCCTGTAACGCCGTGGCTGCTCAAAACGGCACCGAGCTCCCCCACGACATGTGGGTCGACGGCAAGGTCGCCTTGTGTGGGGACATGAAGAAGCTCGACATGTTCCTCGAAGTCGAACTCACCGTTCACACTCCCGCCGATGTCTCTAAAAAGGACATGGAAGCTATTGTCGAAAAGGCAAAGGCAGTTTGTCCCTACTCCAAGGCAAGTCTCGCTCTTGTCGCATCATATGTTGCTCCATGATGTTACCACGTCTGACCAGATCTCTTGTTTCCTTTTGCAGGCCGTCAAGGGCAACGTCGAAGTCCACGTCAAGGTCGAGGACCCCTCGAAAAAGTAGAGCGCAACGGCCGATTTGGCAACAATGCACTATCCATGTAGCGTTGTAATCTTGATGTAGCAAACCCAGTGGTCTACATAAGTCACTGTATTAAAATCATACTTTATCTGTCACGGTTGCTTCGTTGCCTTGATGCCATGTATATCTCTAGGGAATTTCCCGATTTCCTCGATTACCGGGTCTTACGTCATGATTGTTTTGAATTCAAACGGACAAGCAGACCGACCAAGAATGGGTGGTCAGTTTGACTTGATCGTTTGCCACCAGACTCTTGTTTTCTGGGACGAGTACACACACACACGGCAAGACTCTGTCAAAGCTCGACTGTTGAGATCAGCTCGAATACATTACCATCTTGGCGACACACACACACTCACAATGGCCACCTCGCTCAGAGCGTTCCAAGACGAGATATCCTCGATCGCAGACCAGAAAAATGCCGAACACCTGAGACAATTACGACAAGCTCAACAACAAGCTGCTGAAGGCGGGGGAAAGGGAGGAGGGAAAGCCAAAAAGCAAACCAATACGGGTGGTGGTGGTGTCGGTCACGGACGAAAACCGAGTAGAGATGCCGATAACAAGGCGATAGGCGGTCGGAGTGGTGGTGGTGGGGATGGTCAAGCCAAAGCAAACACGCCTAGCAAACATGATGATGAACAAGATGATGCGGTTCGGATAGCCTTGTTGCCCCTAGAAGTGAGTGCGTCTCCAAAAAGGTGCAACATCCCAACAGGAGCCGCACTGACGGGCCCCCCTTGTTTTCATACTCACACTCTGTACAGGACATTCTCCACCAGCAAGAAACGACTGGACAGGCAGATGATGAACCGTCGGCTGCTGATACGCTCAGGCATCAACTCGGTCAACACTTGGTCCTCAAACACGGTGAACTCATTGTCAGTCTGGGGTACAGACCCTCTGCAACAGCATTGTTTGGGCCCGATTGCAGATCGACATTTACATCGCCACCGGCGGCGGCTACCGCCACTGCTGCCTCGTCGACCGCTACTCTGCCGTCCACCTCAAAGGCTGTCGTGGACCCCTCAAAGGCAACCACTGAAACCACCGACCCTTTAGAGGCGGGTTCATGGACGGGCAAGCCTGTGACTCGATCCCAACTCGATGACATGCTCAAGCGACTGCACACGGCTTGCAAGGAACTCAAAGCCGAAATGACCGAGCTATACATCCACTCTGAACTCACTGGCGCTTCGAATGAATCAGACCCGACAACGAGGACGACTTCACATGGTCGAGGCCCTTTTGGAAGTTGGATGATTCGAATTGTCCCTACCCGGGCAGAAGAGATTGTCGAGGTCAGGATCGCCGTCGTGGGTAACGTCGACTCGGGAAAGAGTACCTTGACCGGTGTCTTGACGCGGGGTGGGTTGGATGATGGACGAGGTAAAGTGAGTAGGTTTGGTGTACAACTCTTTCCGTGAGAGTCGAAAGTCTCTTACGATTCGGCATGTTTGTAGACTCGAGTCGCTCTCTTTAGACACAAGCACGAGCTCGAGACTGGAAGAACCAGTTCAGTTGGCCTCGAGGTAGGTTCTGCCTTTGCATTCGTTTCCACCGCCCCCCCCCCCCCCCCYSAGGTTGAACCTTTTGAATCTCACTTGACATTGACTCGCCATCCAGATCCTCGGGTTCTCACCCACGTGCGAACCTGTCGTGCCCACGGGTCACGCAGCCGCCAATCTTGACCTTTCCACCGCAGGGTCTACCGTGGCAAAAAGGGAAAAGATTGCGTGGGACGAGGTATGTAGTAAAGCGGCCAAGGTCGTTAGTTTTATTGACCTTGCCGGACATGAGAGGTGAGGCTATTGCTGCGCCTTGTACTGGGAGACGATGATCTTGCGTCTCATTCGTTGCGTATGTGCAATTTTCCTCCAGATACCTCAAGACCACACTTTTTGGCTTGACGGGGTGTTCGCCAGACTATGTCAGTTTGATCATTGGTGGAAATGCCGGGCTGATTGGGATGAGCAAAGAACATCTCGGAGTGTCTCTCGCCCTCCAAGTTCCCATCATTGTGAGTACTCAACGTGAGATTCACAGTGCCCAGATGATGTGGGTGATCTGACAGCCCGTCTTTTTTTTCCTTCAATCAGATTTGTGTGACAAAGGTGAGAGTCATACAGCCATTCCGTTCCTGTCAAACCAAGCTGAGGTACCTGTCCATCTCAAGATCGATATGACCCCAGCACATGTGTTGGAGTCGACGATCAAGCAGTTGGTCAAGGTGTTGAAGAGTCCAGGATGCCGGCAAGTCTCTTTTTCCTCTTCAAAATCAACTCCCGTCTTTGCATGAGAAGACAATGCTCACTCTATCTGTTGCATTGACTGTCTACAGAAAGATTCCCGTCTTTGTGGAAACTCAAGAACAGGCCGTCAATTGTGCAATACATCTCCACTCTGAACGGTGAGATTGTCTGTTTTTCTTTTTGGCTGAACCGTGGAGTCATACCTTGTGACTTTTCAAGGCTGACCACCGTTCTTTTTGCCCTGTTGTTGCTACCAGGATTTGCCCCATCTTTCTCTTGTCCAATGTCACAGGCGCCGGTCTGGCACCACTGCGAACGCTCCTGAATTGTCTACCCACGAGTCAAGGGGGCCAGAGGTACCTCACCGATGCCCCCTTGGAGTTTAGCATATCGGATGTCTTTAGTGTTCCCTTTGCGGGCAGTGTTGCTGTGAGTACTTGCTCCCCTCTTCCTGTTGTCAGCTAGAGTACAAGTTTACTTACTGAGCGCTCATGTGACATGCATCAGTCGGGCATCATTATATCTGGGAAAGTAAAGGGTGAGTAGACGCGCATCCGTGCACACATTATTTGTATAGCTTGGCTGATGCCATCCCGGGATTTCCCTGTCCCCCCCCCCCCTCAGTCGGCGACAATGTCCTGCTTGGGCCTGACAGTGTAGGACAGTTTATTCCCACATCGATCAAGTCGATACAAAAGAAACGTGTTGATGTCGAATCCGCCGAGGCCGGCCAAAGTGTTTCGTGAGTTTGTTTCTGTTTTTTGTCACTGTGCCCACCCCTCTTGACAAACGATTCGATTCAATCTCCTCTGGGACTGCCCAAACCACAGCTTTGCCTTGAAAAAAGTCCGGCGGTCTCAGCTCCGCAAAGGCATGGTCATTCTGGCCAAACAAGACCCCGTTCCCAAAGCAGTTCGACGGTTCCAAGCCCAGATGCTCGTGCTCTACCACAATACCACGATTCAGCCTCGGTACCAGGCCATGTGCCATATCAATTCGGTCCGACAGACGGTCAGAATCGTTTCGATTGATCATCCGACGGGGGTGTTGAGGACGGGTGACCGTGCCAAAGTCATGTTTGAGTTTATACAGGGGCCAGAGTACATTAGTCCTGGTGCCAAGGTGTTGGTCAGGGAAGCGAGGTGTAGATTGTTGGGCGTTGTGACCGAAGTGTATCGCTGAGATCGCTGGAGCAAGTGCCTTCATCAAAAGGGTTGAAGGATGTGAAGAGTCATTGTCAAAGTAAACGTCACAAGATGGAATGGTTTGCGCCTGACTGTATATGGCAAACGTTTTGAGATTCAAATCATGTCATCTATGAACATGAATCATGCCACATGTGTATTAAAAACGCTATGCTACCTGTCATTCTTCGATTGTCCCGTGGAATAGACAAACCGATCCGCTCATCCATCACCACTCATTAGATCTTTCCGACCATCAGGTTTTCGATCATGGCAATCGCCGTGAGCTTGGCAGTCTTCCAAAACGAACCAACGTCCAAGGTCGAAAAGAGCGTATCGGCAAACCCAAACGGCAACATCAATGGGATCCATCCCTGAGCGTACTCCAAAGCCCATGTCTCGGATTCGATCCTGTACTGCTTGACATCTCCACGTCGCATGTGGTGGACGGTTCCAGCGGGGTAGACTTCGGGTTCGAGTTCGCCAGGAAGGTAAGCCATTTGTTGGCCCTTGAGAATATGGAAGTAGTCATCGGCCGTGTGGCGTCCAGAGTGACCTTCAGTTCCAACGGCGGAGCCGAAGATGATGAGGTATTCGGTCAACGAGGCGTGAATAATGTACATGGATCCCATGGCACCACCGGCATTGTTCCAAACCCACTGGTCACGGTCTCGGAACTCGGTCTTGACTTGGGTGTTGGGGTAAGCCTTTTGGGTACGGGCCAACAGCTCGGTGATGGTGTCGGTAACGTTGAGTTCCTGGTACGAGACGCCGTGCAACTGAGATTGAGAGGCCAAGGTTTCTTGGAAAATGGTTTCGAGACCTTCAGGGCTAAAGTGGTAAAACGAGGGCTGTCGTGAAAAATAGTGAAAAGAATGGGATGAGTTGTCTTGCAAGTGTGAGAACAAGAATCTTGATAATACGCACTCCGATTCTCTCGAGCCATAGGCAGAGGGCGGTGCCCACGGCAATCATGATTCCAATGACCGGAAGTGAGCACCATTTCGTTCGAGCAGTGGCCTTGGAAGCGGCAGGCGAAGCGTGTCCGTTTTGTTGTTTACTCGAACCCATTATTGATGGCAAAAGTATCTAACTATCCTGAGAATCAGACCAGAGGGAGTCAAAAGATTATTAGCACATGACAGATGAACTTGTTTGTATGCTCCCAAATACTGGCCGACTCTCGAATGATCCCGTCTTTTGGTTTACTTTGTTGATGTCGCGTAAAGTTACACCATCGTACGACCTTGCAAGGCGACAACGACAACCAAACAGCCAACGATCGTACGACCCACTACCTTGACCGAGAGCAGTGAACCAAGAAAGGGAAATATACTTACGGTGTGGAATCTGCGGTAGAGTCAAGAGGTGCGAAGCTGGACGAAATCAAAAAGAGCGGTCGGAGTATTCGCCAAGTTTTTAAAGGAATGTAACGCTGTTGTAAACAAGAGCAACCAAATAAGTTTAGCTTGGACATGGTCATCCACAGCTGCCAAAACAACAAAATGTGTATGAAGAATCTACTTACTGTGACCAAGTCGACGAGAATGAGCTGAGAGACTGATGATTGATGTAGTCTAATACAAGCCTGCTGATGATGTTGTTGCTGCATGCATTTTACTGTCCTTGAGCTCGCGAGGGGATTTGATGATACATCCGCGTTCAGTTGGAATCCCGACATTCTATCAGCAGGTCAATTCCCTCGGACTGCAGTGACCTCACAGCCCCGATGACAGTGTGTCCGTTTTACCTAAAAGGGTGAGGAGTCGGTCTGAGAACAATAGTGTGTTTTCTTCCGCCGCCTGATCATACGTGTCTTTTGAATCCAGTCAATGTCGATACGGCTCGACCTGTCATAACGAGCATCCGCCCGGCATGCAAGGTGCCCAACGCCCGGGGCCTGGAGCTTTTGGATGTGAGCACAGATGAGCAGTGGGTGGGTATCGTCGAGTGATTGTCTGAATCATTTGTATTGTTCTCGTGACAGCCTCTGCGTTTGGAGGTTCCCAAGCAAGTAGTGCATTTGGTGGAGGAGGTGGATTCAGAGGACCTCAATCGGGACAGCATAATGCAGCAGCAAACAATGCCACTGTTCCACCTGGAAGTGTCGTGAGGTATGTATTTCCATCTCACTCTTTCACACATGGGCTGATGATTTGACATTGCTCACTTCTTACCCAGTCGAGAAATATTTGTACAAGATCTCGAAAAGGAGAAGCCATCATGGCCACTATCTTCATATGGTCAAAAGGAAGATCCATGTTTGCTATCGGGACTTGACATGAGCCCAGAGGAAATGAGGTTGAAGGCGATTGAAGCACAAGCCAAAGGTGATATGAATACCTATGTACGTTTTTGGGCCGGCAAAGAGAGACGCTCAAACGACCTGTCTACTGACGGTTCGTTTCACGAAATCAGATTGCAGAAGAGCAGCAGCTCATCGCCAATGCAAACCAACAATACGCACAAGTGCTGCGTGAACCCCAGAGTGCGATCCAACGATGCGAACAGCTTAGAATGGCACGGCTGTCAGGACGCACGGCACCCACTTCAGGCTCTTTCACAACACCATTTGGACAGGGCAACGCAGGACCGTCGACGTTTGGTGGAACATCGGCACCGAAAAGCATGAGCATATTTGGCTCAGCCAATAACCAGACCTCGACGCCAGGATCAGCGTTTGGAACGTCTGCTTTTGGAAACGGAGGCGCTGCTGGCTCTATGACCAGTGGAGGTAGCGCATTCGGAACGAGTGCGTTTGGATCGACTCCAGCTTCAGGTTCAAATACGACTGCACCCACTGCATCTGCGTTTGGTTCCAGTGGATTCGGAGCCAAGGCGACCACTCCATCCGCATTTGGAGCTTCGGCTTTTGGAAATCCTGGTCCGACGTCCGCCGCTACGGGTGGTGCATTTGGACAATCAAGCTTTGGGGCCAAGTCATCGACGACCGCTACTGGGACGTCGAATGGGAGTGCTTTTGGTGGAACTTCTACCCCTTCAGCATTTGGATCGAGTGCTTTCGGTGGTGGTAGTGGTGGTGGCGGGGGAGGGGGAGGTTCAGCGTTTGGAAATGCGGGCACACCATCGGCACCATCTGCCTTTGGTGGATTCGCTGGCAATACTACGACATCCACACCAGCGACTGGATCAGCGTTTGGTACGAGTGCATTCGGAAACAAACCAAATGGGAGTGCTTTTGGTGCTGGGTCCAGTGCATTCGGATCAGGATCAACAACCAGTCAAGTTGTCCCTCAAGCAACAGGCTCCAACACTAGCACAACCACCAACGCACTCTCCGCATTCGGTGCGACTTCTCCCTTTGGTGCTGCTGCTACTGCTACCCCGGTGGGAACAACGAATACACCGGCTGCCACGGGGACGGGAGCGTTTGGTCAAAGCGCATTCGGCGCTACCCAGCCCGCTGCTTCGGCATTTGGAAGCTCTGCGTTTAAACCATCCCAGCCAACCTCTTCGTTTGGTGGGTTCTCCGGATTTGGGTCTCAGCCACAAGCAACTGGCACCGCCCCAAGTACGAGTGCGTTTGGATCGGGTAGTGCGTTTGGGTCCAATGCGTTTGGTCAAGCGGCGGCGGCGGGCTCGTCGTCGACTTTCCCAGGATCGTCTGCGTTTGGTACGACGACATCCGCACCACCACTGCCCACATCATCATCATCAGCGTTTGGCTCATCGAGTGCGTTTGGGCAAGCCGCCACCGCCGCTTCCTCGACCTCGGCACCGACGACATCCGCGTTTGGTGCGTCTTCAGCGTTTGGTTCCTCATCGCCCTTTGGAGGACAACCGGCAGCAGCGGGCTCGGCCTTGTCCTCTACAACAAATGCTGCATTCAAACCGGCCGTGCCTGAACCCATCGCGACCACTGACCCTTCGGGTGGTATCTTTGGTTCGATCCCGACTGTGAAAACGGGCAGCAACAGCATCCAGTCCATTCCTTCGGCAGCGGCATTGGCAAGTCAGGGGAAACGAGGGGAAACGGTATGGGATCACCTACTCAAGCCGTTGGCTGCTCTGCCACAGCTCGTGAGGGAAGCGTACGAGGCCGATGTGTTTGACTTGAGCGCTGTACCGCTTCAACCACCGCCATTGGAGTGTAGATGATGCCCCCTCTTCACGTGCAAGGATTATTGTATCAACATTTCTTGATGAGTAGGGTGAATGCATGATGATATGCTCTTGGTCTCGACGTCGAATCGGGCGTGGTATATATGTAAGTAGTACGTAGGCAAGCGTTACATCCGGTGTGTGTGTCATGACTGTCATGTACTCGTGGCAAAAAAAGAAAGAGCGGGCGCGCGCTGAAAAGACGTGAGGTAGAGACCGAGCTCTTTTGGTGTTACATAAAGTCAAAAAACAAAAAACAAGAGCTAGATTGTTCGTATGAGGACTGAGAGTGAGAGCGATTGTAGAGGAGTGTGAGAGGTCAAGGTGGTGGGGCGAGTGTGCGGCCAAAAGGTTTGCACTTGGCTGCATGTAAGCCGCGTCTCTCCGGGAGGGTTTTCGAGTCTACAAATGTGGGTGTTCAAGACCTCATTAGTCATCCCACTTACGCCACTCGAATACCGCGGCCTCGTCACTCACTGATGCGTCTTGCAAGCTGCAAAGAGAGAGAGAGAAGGAAATTACTGCTTGGTAGTCTTGGACCCCCAAAGCCTTCTCTTTTGGAGCAACTCTCCCTCGACATTGGCCATACGCTTCGAAGGCCGGTTGTCATTCAATAGCTTGTCCAGAGGCGACCTGCGGTCGTGGTTTCGGCCACCGCCATGACCGTGCCCGTGCCCGTGACCGCCACTGTGCCCTTGTTTGTGTCAGAACAGTGCGGTTTAGCTAGAGAGTACTTGATGCTAATTGAATACCGATTGTCTCATGAGTCTATCTAGTACATACCTGTCAGAACAGTG